>JAUIMM010001311.1:13822500-13957500 GCA_031769625.1 Taudactylus pleione | reverse complement strand
GCTGTAACCCCCAAAGTACACTCCAGTCCAAACCAAAAAAAAAATTATTTTCTGTGTTTGTGAATTGTGTGCGCAGTAGCCGCACGTGCATCAACAAAGTAGTGCCAAGCGTGCGCCTGTGTCATAAGTAAAGGGCCGGCTGGCTTGACCGTTAAAGGGTGCTGTAACCCCCGAAAGTACACTCCAGTCCAAACCAAAAAAAAATTATTTTCTGTGTTTGTGAATTGTGTGCGCAGTAGCCGCACGTGCATCAACAAAGTAGTGCCAAGCGTGCGCCTGTGTCATAAGTAAAGGGCCGGCTGGCTTGACCGTTAAAGGGTGCTGTAACCCCCAAAGTACACTCCAGTCCAAACCAAAAAAAAAATTATTTTCTGTGTTTGTGAATTGTGTGCGCAGTAGCCGCACGTGCATCAACAAAGTAGTGCCAAGCGTGCGCCTGTGTCATAAGTAAAGGGCCGGCTGGCTTGACCGTTAAAGGGTGCTGTAACCCCCAAAAGTACACTCCAGTCCAAACCAAAAAAAAATTATTTTCTGTGTTTGTGAATTGTGTGCGCAGTAGCCGCACGTGCATCAACAAAGTAGTGCCAAGCGTGCGCCTGTGTCATAAGTAAAGGGCCGGCTGGCTTGACCGTTAAAGAGTGCTGTAACCCCCAAAGTACACTCCAGTCCAAACCAAAAAAAAAATTATTTTCTGTGTTTGTGAATTGTGTGCGCAGTAGCCGCACGTGCATCAACAAAGTAGTGCCAAGCGTGCGCCTGTGTCATAAGTAAAGGGCCGGCTGGCTTGACCGTTAAAGGGTGCTGTAACCCCCGAAAGTACACTCCAGTCCAAACAAAAAAAAAATTATTTTCTGTGTTTGTGAATTGTGTGCGCAGTAGCCGCACGTGCATCAACAAAGTAGTGCCAAGCGTGCGCCTGTGTCATAAGTAAAGGGCCGGCTGGCTTGACCGTTAAAGGGTGCTGTAACCCCCAAAGTACACTCCAGTCCAAACCAAAAAAAAAATTATTTTCTGTGTTTGTGAATTGTGTGCGCAGTAGCCGCACGTGCATCAACAAAGTAGTGCCAAGCGTGCGCCTGTGTCATAAGTAAAGGGCCGGCTGGCTTGACCGTTAAAGGGTGCTGTAACCCCCGAAAGTACACTCCAGTCCAAACCAAAAAAAAATTATTTTCTGTGTTTGTGAATTGTGTGCGCAGTAGCCGCACGTGCATCAACAAAGTAGTGCCAAGCGTGCGCCTGTGTCATAAGTAAAGGGCCGGCTGGCTTGACCGTTAAAGGGTGCTGTAACCCCCAAAAGTACACTCCAGTCCAAACCAAAAAAAAATTATTTTCTGTGTTTGTGAATTGTGTGCGCAGTAGCCGCACGTGCATCAACAAAGTAGTGCCAAGCGTGCGCCTGTGTCATAAGTAAAGGGCCGGCTGGCTTGACCGTTAAAGGGTGCTGTAACCCCCGAAAGTACACTCCAGTCCAAACCAAAAAAAAATTATTTTCTGTGTTTGTGAATTGTGTGCGCAGTAGCCGCACATGCATCAACAAAGTAGTGCCAAGCGTGCGCCTGTGTCATAAGTAAAGGGCCGGCTGGCTTGACCGTTAAAGGGTGCTGTAACCCCCAAAGTACACTCCAGTCCAAACCAAAAAAAAAATTATTTTCTGTGTTTGTGAATTGTGTGCGCAGTAGCCGCACGTGCATCAACAAAGTAGTGCCAAGCGTGCGCCTGTGTCATAAGTAAAGGGCCGGCTGGCTTGACCGTTAAAGGGTGCTGTAACCCCCGAAAGTACACTCCAGTCCAAACCAAAAAAAAATTATTTTCTGTGTTTGTGAATTGTGTGCGCAGTAGCCGCACGTGCATCAACAAAGTAGTGCCAAGCGTGCGCCTGTGTCATAAGTAAAGGGCCGGCTGGCTTGACCGTTAAGGGTGCTGTAACCCCCGAAAGTACACTCCAGTCCAAACCAAAAAAAAATTAATTTCTGTGTTTGTGAATTGTGTGCGCAGTAGCCGCACGTGCATCAACAAAGTAGTGCCAAGAGTGCGCCTGTGTCATAAGTAAAGGGCCGGCTGGCTTGACCGTTAAAGGGTGCTGTAACCCACAAAGTACACTCCAGTCCAAACCAAAAAAAAAATTATTTTCTGTGTTTAGCCGCACGTATATATCAAATCGATATAACATAAATGGAGGACCAAACTTTCTCCGATAAAAATAAAATAGAGAAAGATCAAGAACCACTTCCTCCTAGTGCTGAAGCTGCTGCCACTAGTCATGACATAGACGATAACATGCCATCAACGTCGTCTGCCAAGGCCGATGCCCAATGTCATAGTAGAGGGCACATACAATCCCAAATGGCAAAGTTCAGGAAAATGACCTTGAAAAAGACATTTAAATCAGCTGAAGAGAAACGTAAACTTGCCAATATGCCATTTACGACACGGAGTGGCAAGGAACGGCTAAGGTCGATCCCTAGTATGTTCATGACTAGTGGTTCAGCTTCACATGACGATGGAAGCCCTCCTCCCACTAAAAAAATCAAAAGAGTTAAGCTGGCAAAAGCACAGCGAAGAACTGTGCTTTCTAAGAAGATATCACAAATCCCCAAGGAGAGTCCAAGTGTGGTGGTGGTTGCGATGCCTGACCTTCCCAGCACTGGACGGGAAGAGGTGGCTCTTTCCACCATTTGCACGCCCCCTGCAAGTGCTGAAAGGAGCACCCACAGTCCACTTGCTGATATGCAAATTGAAGATGTCACTGTTGAAGTACAACAGGATGAGGATACTGGTGTAGCTGGCGCTGAGGAGGAAGTTGGCGAGGAGGATTCTGATGGTGATGTGGTTTGTTTAAATCAGGCTCCGGGGGAGACAGTTGTTGTCCGTGGGATGAAAAAGCCCATCACGGTCATGCCTGGGCAGAAGACCAAACATTCCACCTCTTTGGTCTGGCAATATTTCTATCCAAATCCGGACAACAACTGTCTTGCCATATGTACCATATGTAAAGGTGAAATAAGTAGGGGTAGGGACGTCAACCACCTAGGAACATCCTCCCTTATACGGCACCTGCAGCGCGTTCATAAAAAGTTACTGTCAAGTTCAGAAACTTTGGCTAAGACCGTAAGCAGTCCAGGGACACCTAAATCCCGTTGTCCTGTTGTATCCAAGCGCCTGCAAACCACACCGTCAACTCCCTCCTCGTCAATTTCCTCCTTAGTCAGGATCGGAAGTAGTCCTGCAGGCCATGTCACTGGCATGACTGACTCTCCTATCCGGGATTCCTCTGGAGGATCCTGCATTGCTACGCCTACTGCTGCCGCTGCTGCTGTTGCTGCTGCTGGGAGTCGTTCATCATCCCAGAGAGGAAGTAGGAACACCACTACTTTTACTAAACAATTGACCCTCCAACAGTCCTTAGCGAGGAGGATGAAGTACGACAGCAGTCATCCTGAAGCAAAACGTATAACTGAGGCCTTGACTGCTATGTTGGTGTTAGACGTGCGTCCGGTATCCGCCATTAGTGCAGTGGGATTTAGACAATTGATGGAGGTAGTGTGTCCCCGGTTCCAAATCCCGTCTAGATTCCACTTCACTAGGCAGGCGATACCGAGACTGTACAGAAACGTCAGAAAAAGTGTCCTCAGTGTCCTGAAAAATGCCGTTGTACACAATGTCCACTTAACCACGGACATGTGGACAAGTGGAACAGGGCAGACTAAGGACTATATGACTGTGACAGCCCACTGGGTAGATGTATCACCTTACGCAGCAACAGCAGCAGCGTCACCAGTAGCAGCATCTCAGAAACGCCAGCTCGTTACAAGGCAGGCTACGCTGTGTATCACCGGTTTCAGTAAGAGGCACACCGCAGACAACCTCTTAGAGAAACTGAGGGAAATCATCGCCCAGTGGCTTACCCCACTTAGACTCTCCTGGGGATTTGTGATATCTGACAATGCCACCAATATTGTGCGGGCATTACATCTGGGCAAATTCCAGCACATCCCATGTTTTGCTCACACAATAAACTTGGTGGTGCAGAATTTTCTGAAAAGCGACAGGGGCGTGCAGGAGACGCTTTGGGTGGCCCGAAAAATTTCTGGCCACTTTCGCCATTCAGCGACTGCGTGCCGAAGACTGGAGCGCCAGCAAACACTCTTGAACCTGCCCCGCCATCACCTGAAGCAAGAGGTTGTGACGCGGTGGAACTCAACCCTCTATATGCTTCAGAGGATGGAGGAGCAGCAAAAGGCCATACAAGCCTATACATCCACCTATGACATAGGCAAAGGAGGGGGTATGCACCTGACTCAAGCGCAGTGGAGAATGATTTCCGTGTTGTGCAAGGTTCTCCAGCCCTTCGAACTTGCCACACGTGAAGTCAGTTCAGACACAGCCAGCTTGAGTCAGGTCATTCCCCTCATCAGGCTTTTGCAGAAGCAGCTGGAGAAAGTGAAGGAGGAGCTAAGACGGAGCGATTCCGCTCGGCATGTGGGACTTGTGGATGAAGCCCTTCATTCGCTTTGCCAGGATTCCAGGGTGGTCAATCTGTTGAAATCAGACCACTACATTTTGGCCACCGTGCTTGATCCTAGGTTTAAAGCCTATGTGGTGTCTCTCTTTCCGGCCGACACAAGCCTGCAGAGGTGCAAAGACCTGCTGGTGAACACACTGTCAGCTGAAGTGGAACGTGACACGTCAACGGCTCCTTCTTCATTTTCTCCCGCAACTGGGGCTGCCAGGAAAAAACTTAGGTATCCTAAGCAACCCGCTGGCGGTGATGCAGGGCAGGCAGGACCAAGTTTGGACATCTGGTCCGGACTGAAGGACCTGGCAACAATTTCTGACATGTCTACTGTCACTGCATATGATACTGTCACCATTGACAGAATGGTGGAGGATTACATCGGTGACAGCATCCAAGTAGGCATGTCAGACAGTCCATACCTGTACTGGCAGGAAAAAGAGGCAATTTGGAGGCCCCTGTACAAGCTGGCTCTATTTTACCTGAGTTGCCCCCCCTCCAGTGTGTACTCCGAAAGAGTGTTTAGTGCAGCCGGGAACCTTGTCAGCGAAAGGCGTAGGAGGTTGCTTCCACAGAATGTGGAGAAGATGATGTTCATCAAAATGAATTATCAGCTCTTCCAGGGAGACCAGCCTCCAGAAGGTACAGAGGGACCTGTGGTGGTGGATTCAAGTGGGGACGAGTTAATACTTTGTGAGGATGAGGATGTACACACTGAAGAGGGTGAGGAATCGGTGGATGAGGAGGATGAGGATGACATCTTGCCTCCGTAGAGCCAGTTTGTGCAGGGACACATTAATTGCCAGCTTGTTTTGTGGGGGCCCAAACGAACCAATCATTTCAGCCACAGTTGTGTGGCAGACCCTGGCGCTGAAATGATTGATTTGTTAAAGTGTGCATGTCCTGTTTATACAACATAAGGGTGGGTGGGAGGGCCCAAGGACAATTCCATCTTGCACTTCTTTTTTTTCTTTGCATTATGTACAGTTTGGGGCCTAGTTTTTCTAACTGCCATCCTGTCTGCCACTGCAGTGTCACTCCTAGATGGGTCACGTGTTTGTGCCGCCCACTCGTGTCGCTTAGCATAGTCATCCAGCTACCTCGGTGCAACCTTTTGGACATGAAAACACTATTGTGAGGTGTGAGGTGTTCAGAATAGACTGGAAATGAGTGGAAATTAAGGTTATTGAGGTTAATAATAGCATAGGAGCAGAGAAACCAACAAATTCTGTGATTTTAGCTGTTTTTATGCTTTTTAAAAAAAAAATACAGATCCAAAACACAAAACCCAGAACCCAAAACACGGAAGGGTGGTTTTGGCAAAACCAATCCAGATCCAAAACACGAAGAAAGATCCAGATCCAAAACCAAAACACAAAACACGAAAAGTGGCCGGTGCACACCCCTAATATATATATATTAGGGGTGAGCGGGTTCGGATTTCTGAAATCCGAACCCCCCCGAGCCCCCCCGATCCGAGGCCGATCCGAGTCGGGCTCGACTTTTCCCGCCTGACTCGGATCTGAAATCGAGGCAAAACGTCATCATCCCGCCTTCCGGATCTCGCGGGTTTTGGATTCTATAATAAGGTACCCACGTCGGCGCCATTTTCTCACTCGGCTGTGGAGAGGGAGGGTGGGAGTTAGGGCTGGCTGGGCTGTGTAGTGTAGGGTAGTGTAGTGTTGTGCTGTGCTGCTGTTGTCCATAGGGGCTGTGTCCACTACTTCAAAGTCCATAGGGTCTGGCTGGACTGTGTTGTGCAGTCAGTTGTCCATAGGGGCTGTGTCCACTCCAAAGCCCTGTGCAGTGTCCCAGTCCTAAAGGGGTGCTGTAGTGTTGTCCAGGGGGTGCTCTGTCCATCAGGGGTGCTCCCCCAAGTGCAAAAAATATATATTTTTTCTGTCTTTGTGAATTGTGTGCGCAGTAGCCGCACGTGCATCAACAAAGGAGCAGCGCCAAGCGTGTGCCTGTGTCCCATAAGTAAAAGCTGGCTGGCTTGTCCGTTAAAGGGTGCTGTAATCCCCAAAGGGCACTCCAAACAAAATAAAAAAATATTTTCTGTGTTTGTGAATTGTGTGGGCTGTAGCTGCACGTGCATCAACAAAGGAGCAGCGCCAAGCGTGCGCCTGTGTCCCATAAGTAAAGGGCCGGCTGGCTCATTTCTTAAAGGGTAGTGTAACCCACAAAGTGCACTAGTCTCCAACAAAAATAAAAAATTATTTTCTGTATTTGTGTGCGCCTTAGCCGCACGTATATATCAATATAACATAAATGGAGGACCAAACTTTCTCCGATAAAAATAAAATAGGGAAAGATCAAGAACCACTTCCTCCTAGTGCTGAAGCTGCTGCCACTAATCATGACATAGACTATAACATGCCATCAACATCGTCTGCCGATGCCCAATGTCATAGTAGAGGGCACATACAATCCCAAATGACAAAGGGCCTGATTCAGACCCACTCGCGAGCGGCTGTCCGCTCGCAAGTGGGTCGATGGTCTGCACTGAGCATGCGCACGACGGAGCGAGCTCCGTCGTGCGCATGCGCCAGACACGACGAGCGAAGGACTTTCCTTCGCTCGTTGTGTCCGATCAAAGGGGGCGTGCTGTCAATGTTGATTGACAGCACGCCCCCTTTGGTGGGCGTGCCTCCCTGACGGGGGCGTTCCCACGGGAACGCCTCCCGTCAGAAGCCGGCCCACTGACATCACTAGTGATGTCAGTGGGAGTGATTTTGGCTCTGATAGAGCCAAAATCACTCCGGAGCTTGCGGTTGAAAACCTCAACCGCAGGCTCCGGCTCGCAAATTCGATGGTCGCGATGGTCACGGCCATCAAAATGCACGCTCGTATAGCCTGTGGGTGGTGACCCACAGCTATACGAGCGTCCAGGAGGACGCTCCATGAAAATGGAGCCCGGCCCTCATGCAGAGCGTGCGCTCTGCTCAGAGCGTACGGCTCTGAATGAGGGCCAAAGTTCAGGAAAATGACCTTGAAAAAAACATTTAAATCATCTGAAGAGAAACCTAAACTTGCCAATATGCCATTTACGACACGGAGTGGCAAGGAATGGCTAAGGTCTTTCCCTATGTTCATGACTAGTGGTTCAGCTTCAAATGACGATGGAAGCCCTCCTCCCACTAAAAAAATCAAACGAGTTAAGCTGGCAAAAGCACAGCGAAGAACTGTGCATTCTAAGAAGATATCACAAATCCCCAAGGAGAGTCCAAGTGTGGTGGTGGTTGCGATGCCTGACCTTCCCAGCACTGGACAGGAAGAGGTGGCTCTTTCCACCATGTGCACGCCCCCTGCAAGTGCTGAAAGGAGCACCCACAGTCCACTTGCTGATATGCAAATTGAAGATGTCACTGTTGAAGAACAACAGGATGAGGATACTGGTGTAGCTGGCGCTGAGGAGGAAGTTGGCGAGGAGGATTCTGATGGTGATGTGGTTTGTTTAAATCAGGCTCCGGGGGAGACAGTTGTCTGTGGGATGAAAAAGCCCATCACGGTCATGCCTGGGCAGAAGACCAAACATTCCACCTCTTTTGTCTGGCAATATTTCTATCCAAATCCGGACAACAACTGTCTTGCCATATGTACCATATGTAAAGGTGAAATAAGTAGGGGTAGGGACGTTAACCACCTAGGAACATCCTCCCTTATACGGCACCTGCAGCGCGTTCATAAAAAGTTACTGTCAAGTTCAGAAACTTTGGCTAAGACCGTAAGCAGTCCAGGGACACCTACATCCCGTTGTCCTGTTGTATCCAAGCGCCTGCAAACCACACCGTCAACTCCCTCCTCGTCAATTTCCTCCTTAGTCAGGATCGGAAGTAGTCCTGCAGGCCATGTCACTGGCATGACTGACTCTCCTATCCGGGATTCCTCCGGAGGATCCTGCATTGCTACGCCTCCTGCTGCCACTGCTGCTGTTGCTGCTGCTGGGAGTCATTCATCATCCCAGAGAGGAAGTAGGAACACCACTACTTTTACTAAACAATTGACCCTCCAACAGTCCTTAGCGAGGAGGATGAAGTACAACAGCAGTCATCCTGAAGCAAAACGTATAACTGAGGCCTTGACTGCTATGTTGGTGTTAGACGTGCGTCCGCTATCCGCCATTAGTGCAGTGGGATTTAGACAATTGATGGAGGTAGTGTGTCCCCGGTTCCAAATCCAGTCTAGATTCCACTTCACTAGGCAGGCGATACCGAGATTGTACAGAAACGTCAGAAAAAGTGTCCTCAGTGTCCTGAATAATGCCGTTGTACCCAATGTCCACTTAACCACGGACATGTGGACAAGTGGAACAGGGCAGACTAAGGACTATATGACTGTGACAGCCCACTGGGTAGATGTATCACCTTACGCAGCAACAGCAGCAGTGTCACCAGTAGCAGCATCTCAGAAACGCCAGCTCATTCCAAGGCAGGCTACGCTGTGTATCACCGGTTTCAGTAAGAGGCACACCGCCGACAACCTTTTAGAGAAACTGAGGGAAATCATCGCCCAGTGGCTTACCCCACTTAGACTCTCCTGGGGATTTGTGATATCTGACAACGCCACCAATATTGTGCGGGCATTACATCTGGGCAAATTCCAGCACGTCCCATGTTTTGCTCAGACAATAAACTTGGTGGTGCAGAATTTTCTGAAAAGCGACAGGGGCGTGCAGGGGACGCTTTGGGTGGCCCGAAAAATTTCTGGCCACTTTCGCCATTCAGCGACTGCGTGCCGAAGACTGGAGCACCAGCAAACACTCTTGAACCTGCCCCGCCATCACCTGAAGCAAGAGGTTGTGACGCGGTGGAACTCAACCCTCTATATGCTTCAGAGGATGGAGGAGCAGCAAATGGCCATTCAAGCGTATACATCCACCTATGACATAGGCAAAGGAGGGGGTATGCACCTGACTCAAGCGCAGTGGAGAATGATTTCCGTGTTGTGCAAGGTTCTCCAGCCATTCGAACTTGCCACACGTGAAGTCAGTTCAGACACTGCCAGCTTGAGTCAGGTCATTCCCCTCATCAGGATTTTTGCAGAAGCAGCTGGAGAAAGAGAAGGAGGAGCTAAGACGGAGCGATTCCGCTCGGCATGTGGGACTTGTGGATGAAGCCCTTCATTCGCTTTGCCAGGATTCCAGGGTGGTCAATCTGTTGAAATCAGCCCACTACATTTTGGCCACCGTGCTCGATCCTAGGTTTAAAGCCTATGTGGTGTCTCTCTTTCTGCCCAACACAAGCCTGCAGAGGTGCAAAGACCTGCTTGTGAAAACACTGTCAGCTGAAGCGGAACGTGACACATCAACAGCTCCTTCATTTTCTCCCGCAACTGGGGCTGCCAGGAAAAAACTTAGGTATCCTAAGCAACCCGCTGGCGGTGATGCATGGCAGGCAGAACCAAGTTTGGACATCTGGTCCGGACTGAAGGACCTGGCAACAATTTCTGACATGTCTACTGTCACTGCAGCATCCAAGTAGGCATGTCAGACAGTCCGTACCTGTACTGGCAGGAAAAAGAGGCAATTTGGAGGCCCCTGTACAAACTGGCTCTATTTTACCTGAGTTGCCCCCCCTCCAGTGTGTACTCCGAAAGAGTGTTTAGTGCAGCCGGGAACCTTGTCAGCGAAAGGCATAGGAGGTTGCTTCCACAAAATGTGGAGAAGATGATGTTCATAAAAATGAATTATCAACTCTTCCAGGGTGACCAGCCTCCAGAACGTACAGAGAGACCTGTGGTGGTGGATTCCAGCGGGGACGAGTTAATACTCTGTGAGGATGAGGATGTACACAACACTGAAGAGGGTGAGGAATCGGTGGATGAGGAGGATGAGGACGACATCTTGCCTCTATAGAGCCAGTTTGTGCAGGGACAGATTAATTGCCAGCTTGTTTTGTGGGGGCCCAAACGAACCAATCATTTCAGCCACAGTCATGTGGCAGACCCTGGCGCTGAAATTATTGGTTTGTTAAAGTGTGCATGTCCTGTTTATACAACATAAGGGTGGGTGGGAGGGCCCAAGGACAATTCCATCTTGCACCTCTTTTTTTTCTTTGCTTTATGTACAGTTTGGGGCCTAGTTTTTCAAACTGCCATCCTGTCTGCCACTGCAGTGCCACTCCTAGATGGGTCACGTGTTTGTGCCGCCCACTCGTGTCGCTTAGCATAGTCATCCAGCTACCTCGGTGCAACCTTTTGGACATAAAAACACTATTGTGAGGTGTGAGGTGTTCAGAATATACTGGAAATGAGTGGTAATTAAGGTTATTGAGGTTAATAATAGCATAGGAGCAGAAAAACCCACAAATTCTGTGATTTTAGCTGTTTTTATGCTTTTTTTAAAAAAAAATACAGATCCAAAACACAAAACCCAGAACCCAAAACACTGAAGGGTGGTTTTGGCAAAACCAATCCAGATCCAAAACACGAAGAAAGATCCAGATCCAAAACCAAAACACAAAACACGAAAAGTGGCCAGTGCACACCCCTAATATATATATATATATATATATATATATATATATATATATATACATATGAGATACACCCCCATTTTTTGTTGTGTTTCTGTATTGTGACTCTTATTCAGTGCCCCCTGTAGTTTTTTCCCATATGCATGGCCCCCTAAAGTAGTGCCCCTTATGCATGGCCTCCTAAAGTAGTGCCCCTTATGAATGGCCCCTAAAGTAGTGCCCATTATGCATGGCCCCCTAAAGTAGTGCCCCACGCGCATGGCCCCCTAAAGTAGTGACCGTTATGCGCCCAGTACTTACCTCACCACCACGCTGGCTCCCACTCCGGCTGGCTCCCGCTTCGCTGCTGCTTTGGCTGGATCAGGCTCCTCACATCACAGGGGTGATGTCATGACATCACCCGCGCAGTGCATCACTGGCAACGCTGGCCTCTGAAGCGATCGTAGGCTTCTTTAGCCTCCGGTCGCTTCAGATGCCAGTGTTCACAGTGCAGGGAGTCGCAGAGGTAGGAAAAAAAGAAATTTGGATCGTCAGGGGGGGTTTCTGGATACTCAGAAACCCCCCCTGCATGCGTGGGTGGTAGACGGTACTATCGATGGGGCACTAAACCGGGAAAAATGTTGGCTAGAGCTCTCCAGACCCAGAGAACTTTTTCTTTTATCCCCTTTATTAAGGATGAGAAAGTCTAGCTCACTATGGGCTCTATTTATTAACATTATTTTTACTAAAATAAAGTAGGGGTGTGCACCGGCCACTTTTCGTGTTTTGGTTTTGGATCTGGATCTTTCTTCGTGTTTTGGATCTGGATTGGTTTTGCCAAAACCACCCTTCGGTGTTTTGGGTTCTGGGTTTTGTGTTTTGGATCTGGATTGTTTTTAAAAAAGCATAAAAACAGCTAAAATCACAGAATGTGTTGATTTTTCTACTCCTATGCTATTATTAACCTCAAAAACCTTTATTTCCACTCATTTCCAGTTTATTCTGAACACCTCACACCTCACAAAAGTGTTTTTATGTCCAAAAGGTTGCACCGAGGTAGATGGATGACTATGCTAAGCGACACGAGTGGGCGGCACAAACACGTGGCCCATCTAGGAGTGACACTGCAGTGGCAGACAGGATGGCAGTTTGAAAAACTAGGCCCCAAACAGTACATAATGCAAAGAAAAAAAAGAGGTGCAAGATGGAATTGACCTTGGGCCCTCCCTCCCTCCGTTATGTTGTATAAACAGGACATGCACACTTTAACAAACCAATCATTTCAGCGCCAGGGTCTGCCACACGACTGTGGCTGAAATGATTGGTTCGTTTGGGCCCCCACAAAACAAGCTGGCAATTAATCTGGCCCTGCACAAACTGGCTCTACGGAGGCAAGATGTCGTCCTCATCCTCCTCATTCACCGATTCCTCACCCTCTTCAGTGTTGTGTACATCCTCATCCTCACAGAGTATTAATTCGTCCCCGCTGGAATCCACCTCCACAGGTCCCTCTGTACGTTCTGGAGGCTGGTCTCCCTGGAAAAGTTGATAATTCATTTTATGAACATCATCTTCTCCACATTTTGTGGAAGCAACCTCCTACGCCTTTTGCTGACAAGGTTCCCGGCTGCACTAAACACTCTTTCGGAGTGCACACTGGAGGGAGGGCAACTCAGGTAAAATAGAGCCAGTTTGTACTGGGGCCTCCAAATTGCCTCTTTTTCCTGCCAGTACATATACGGACTGTCTAACATGCCAACTTGGATGCTGTCACCGATGTAATCCTTTAACAGACAGATGCACGCTTGTCGCTGCTGCTTTAAGGATGCAGGTGCGGCTACAGCCCACACATTTCACAAAGACAGAAAAAAAAAATAAGATTTTTTTTATTGTTCGTGGAGCGCACTTTCAGGGTTACACCACCCTTTAACAGACAGACGCATGCTTGTCGCTGCTGCTTTAATTATGCAGGTGCGGCTACAGCCCACACATTTCACAAAGATAGAAAAAAAAATAAGATTTTTTTTATTGTTCGTGGAGCGCACTTTGAGGGTTACACCACCCTTTAACAGACAGACGCACGCTTGTCGCTGCTGCTTTGAGGATGCAGGTGGAATCTAGACGGGATTTGGAACCGGGGACACACTACCTCCATCAATTGTCTAAATCCCACTGCACTAATGGCGGATACCGGACGCACGTCTAACACCAACATAGCAGTCAAGGCCTCAGTTATACGTTTTGCTTCAGGATTACTGCTGTCGAACTTCATCCTCCTCGCTAAGGACTGTTGGAGGGTCAATTGTTTAGTAAAAGTAGTGGTGTTCCTACTTCCTCTCTGGGATGATGAACAACTCCCAGCAGCAGCGACAGCACTAGGAGGAAGTGGTTCTTGATCTTTCCCTATTTTATTTTTATCGGAGAAAGTTTGGTCCTCCATTTATGTTATATTGATATATACGTGCGGCTAAGGCGCACACAAACACAGAAAATATTTTTTATTTTTGCTGGAGAGTAGTGCACTTTGTGGGTTACACCACCCTTTAAGAAATGAGCCAGCCGGCTCTTTACTTATGGGACACAGGCGCACGCTTGGCGCTGCTCCTTTGTTGATGCACGTGCGGCTACTGCGCACACAATTCACAAACACAGAAAATATTTTTTTATTTTGTTTGGAGTGTACTTTGGGGGTTACAGCACCCTTTAACGGTCAAGCCAGCCGGCCCTTTACTTATGACACAGGCGCACGCTTGGCACTACTTTGTTGATGCACGTGCGGCTACTGCGCACACAATTCACAAACACAAAAAAACATATTTTTTTATTTTGTTTGGAGTGTACTTTGGGGGTTACAGCACCCTTTAGCGGTCAATCCTGCCGGCCCTTTATTTATGGGACACAGGCGCACGTTTGGCACTACTTTGTTGATGCACGTGCGGCTACTGCGCACACAATTCACAAACACAGAAAATATTTTTTTATTTTCTTTGGAGTGTACTTTGGGGGTTACAGCACCCTTTAACGGACAAGCCAGCCGGCCTTTTACTTATGGGACACAGGCGCACGCTTGGCGCTGCTCCTTCGTTGATGCACGTGCAGCCACAGTGCACACAATTCACAAACACAGAAAAAATATATTTTTTTTTAGCACTTGGGGGGAGCACCCCTGACGGACAGAGCACCCCCTGGACAACACTACAGCACCCCTTTAGGACTGGGACACTGCACAGGACTTTGGAGTGGACACAGCCTCTATGGACAACTGACTGCACAACACAGTCCAGCCAGCCCCTACGGACTTTGAAGTAGTGGACACAGCCCCTATGGACAACAGCAGCACAGTGCAGCATAGCACAGCACAACACTACACTGCACTACACTACACTACAAAGCCCAGCCAGCCCTAACTCCCACCCTCCCTCTTCACTGTCCACAGCCGAGTGAGAAAATGGCGCAGACGCGGGTACCTTATATAGGATCCAAAACCCACGAGACCCGGAAGGCGGGATGATGACGTTTTGCCTCGATTTCAGATCCGAGTCAGGCGGGAAAAGTCGAGCCTGACTCGGATCAGCCTCGGATCGTGGGGCCTCGGGGGGGTTCGGATTTCAGAAATCCGAACCCGCTCACCCCTAAAATAAAGTGAAAAAGGGTGTTTTCACATTATTTTAGTATCACCCATAGTTATTACAGGGTAATTGGAGTAGAATTCGTAAAATTCTACGCCAACCCCTATGTATCACTTATTTTTAGTAATCAGATGGCATTTCACATAATTGTAATGGGAAATGTGATCTGGCCAAATTTACTAAAAATAAATTATGAAAAAAATACCTACGGAGGCCCTGTGATAATAACGCCACCTGGAGGTGGCGGTATCCAGGGTCTCCCCCGGTTACCTCACTCCTGCTCTGCTCTAACGGGGAGAGAAGAGTCGGGAGCCGGTCCCAGTAGTCAGCTGTGTGGTCTAAACAGACATCAAGCTGATTACTGTAAAAAAAAGAAAAAAAAATTGTCAAAAATTTTTTTTACTTGCCTGACTCCAGGGACCGGTGATCGTACCTCTGGTGATGTCTCCCCTCCGGTCAGCTGGTCTATAGTGTACTGCAGCCCGATCATCAGGTGATCGGGTCCCAGTGCAGTATGGGAGATCATCTGATCAGAGGCATGGAGGACATCACCGAAGTCCCGAATCATGCAGGTAAGTGCTATTAAGGGAGGGGAGGGGTCTCGCGTGGGGGAGGGGGGTTTGCGATCGCGGAGTGGGGCTTAGCGCCGGGGGGGTAGCAGAGGCGGCTGGTCGGCGCATGCGCTGGCATTTTGTCACGGTATTTTTTGCAAAAATACCGTGACTAGTGTGCGGAGGGGATTCGCAGGGACAGAGCTTTATCGCAAGCTCTGTCCCTGCAAGGGAATTGTAGTAAATCCCTGTGGTATTGCCTGAATTCGCAATGGATAATATCACACTACAATCTGCATTCAATATGCGGATTGTAGTAAATAGAGCCCTATGACACTCATAAGATCACAGTGGCATTCTGTACATACTATTCTTCACTTTATAACTTGCCTGCCCCTGGACTCTACCCTGATGTTGAAACAATGAGCCTTTATTGACTACCTCATCAGAATAGAGGGCCTGATTCAGAGCCGGACGCTCTTTCACCACGTCTCCTCAGTGGATGCCTCTGCGATTTTGCTATCCATAGATACTGAGAAGCATTCGACAGGATTGACTGGAGTTTTATGGCCTGGGTACTGGGACACTTGGGATTGAGTCCTGTTGGCTTCCAACGCATACTCTCCCTTTACCAATCTCTCTCTCTGCTAGAATTAGAGTCAGTGGTTCCCTTTCTAGCTTCTCTGACAATAATAGTACTAGACAGGAATGCCTACTTTCTCTCCTGATCATCATCCTTTGCATAGAGGCTCTGGCAAGGTCTATAAGTTTGAACCTTGATATGTCGGGATAGGTACTAAAAGATAAGGAGTATAAATTGCCCCTCTCAGAATGAAAAGCATATAACTTGAGGTAACACTGATGGTGCGTATACTTTTTAATTATATAATAGTATTCTTTATACAGTAGATGATTTGTGGTGATGGTTGAGGGGCTGGCTACTGTAGCGGGTTGCATGGTCAAATTACAAACATTAGTGTGCCCTCTAGGTCCCTTCCCCAAAGCAAGCATGAGTTTTGGTAGTCATTTAAGCAGTACCTTTGCACCACTCTATGCAATCACCAGTGATCTAAAATTTACAAGTCTCCCAGAGGAGTGGGGTGTGGAGTGGTTGAGGCTGCCTATGAAATAAACCAAGCAGCATTCAGCTCAAGGTCTCATCATGGTAGGGCACTGCTGCTGAACTCACTGCATACAGTACTGTGGCTCTGCACCTTCTCCCACTCTTGATTCCTATGCAATGACATAGAAACGAAGCCCATAGAATATGTAAACTAATGGCTTCTAGCATATTAGGTACTGTAAGTTTTACAACAGTCATGTCCCTGGTTGCACAAAGAAAGCAGCGGCACATATCTTACATGCACATCACTGCTCGCACCGTGGTGGTACGAGGCAGGTCTCACTGCTCTGCTGGCATTTTGTCCCATTGCTAGCTACACGCACACCAATGTATTTAGTCGCATAAAATACTGAATGTAAAAATAGCAATTTGTTCCACTTATAGCTGCCATCTCCCTAGACGTACCCCCATGTACAGTATTTAGTTGCATGCTGTAGAAATGTAATGTGATGACCAGTAGTATTATTACTATTTTTTACAATAGCCATCACGCTAGACACACACAGTACAGTAGAGCAGCGGCATATACTGTATTTTACATGCATGCCGCTGACAAGCTCCATTGTGGTCGCCTGCCTTATACAGGAGCTCTCGTTGGCCATTTTGTCTACATTGCAGTACTTTCACCTGGAAGACCTGCAATGTTTAGCTCTCCTTCACCTCTGGCCACATTTGGAACACCATTGCCTAATATCCCTGTACTCTCTATACAGCGCATCCCAGGTACCAGAATTGGGCCAGGCATGTCTATATTAATGGAAGTCGGTATAAAATACCGTATCCCCAGAAGATATCCTGTCAAGATGCCAGGCAATGTTCAGGATTGGAAGGGATGAATCACAGTAACACAGATCGAGTAAAGGACACATTGAATGGGTTGCTACGGATGGCCAGAGAACAGCAAATGGAGGATGGGACTCAGGGCCTGATTCAGAGCCGCTCGTATGCGGCCGCTCGTTCGCTCAGAGCGACGTTTGCACAACTGCGCATGCGTATGGGTTGTAATACGCATGCGCGAACCAGTCATTGCGGTCGGAAATTGTGTGCTTGCAAAATAGCGAATGCCTGCTAATTTGAGTGACAGAATGAGGCGTTTGTGGGTGGTAACAGGGGAAGGTGCTTGAAAACGGGGAGTGGAGATCCGAACGCAGGCGTGCCAAACGGTCAAAACGGGCGTTTTAAGGGTGTGCATAATTAACAAAGCAGCGTCATCGACCACGTCACTTGGTTGTCTTTTAGCCTGAACTGCTCGCATGATTGCGGTAGGAAAATCCAACCACAAGCACTGCGAGCAGGTCATACGCCTTTCGATGTACTCGATTAATCTAATAAATAGCGGAGATGACGTAGAATGCTCGCATGATTGCGGTAGGAAAATCCAACCACAAGCACTGCGAGCAGGTCATACGCCTTTCGATGTACTCGATTAATCTAATAAATAGCGGAGATGACGTAGAATGCGAGCGGCCAGGGGGCGTTTTTTAAAAGATAGCGAGTGCATGTTTCGTTTGCTCGTTCAGACATAGAGGCGTCAACAGACCGCAAAGAGCGAGCGCTCTATTTAAATATCCGGACCCTTTTTCTGAACGAGCGAGCGCAAATAACGTCCCGCTCTGAATCAGGCCCTCAGACGGGTAGTGGTGAAAGGACAGCAAGCTTCCAACAGTGTAACACCAAACCGTGGCATCCACATGACCTGAAACTAATGCAATGTGATGAAAGATCCAGAGCTCATGGTCTAGCTAAACTCATCAATAAAAAAGACACAGTATAGTATTGTACTGTGGTGGGTACTGTAATGTGATTACTGCGTAAACCAGTGGTTCCTAAACTTGGTCTTCAAGGCACCCTAACAGTCCAGGTTTTAAGATATCCATGGTTGAGGACAGATGGGTAAATGAAATTGACTGGAGTACCAATTAAGGGCCTGATTCAGACCCACTCGCGAGCGGCTGTCCGCTCGCAAGTGGGTCGATGGTGTGCACTGCGCATGCGCATGACGGAGGGAGCTCCGTCGTGCGCATGCGCGAGACGCGACGAGCGAAGGACTTTCCTTCGCTCGTTGTGTCTGATCAAAGGGGGCGTGCTGTCGATGTTGATTGACAGCACGCCCCCTTTGGTGGGTGTGCCGGGGGCGTGCCAGCCAGATGGAGGCGTTCCCAAGGGAACGCCTACCGTCAGAAGCTGGCCCCACTGACATCACTAGTGATGTCAGTGGGAGTGATTTTGGCTCTGATAGAGCCAAAATCACTCCTGGCCTTGCGGTTGAAAAACTCAACCGCAGGCTTCTGTTTGCACTGGCGATGGTCGCGATGGTCAAGACCATCGCGACCATCATCCTGCACGCTCGTATAGGCTGTGGGTGGTGACCCACAGCTATATGAGCGTCCAGGAGGACGCTCCATAGTTATGGAGGTGTGCCCTGATTCAGAGCGAGCGCTCTGGTCAGAGCGTCCGGCTCTGAATCAGGGCCTAAGTTGCTTGAGCTGAACTATGGATAGCCTTTAAACCTGAACTGTTAGGGTGCCTTCAGGACAAAGTTTGGGAACCTGTGGCGTAAACATTAATTAAAGAATGCATTGTACTGTAAGTGTTAGAGATAACATTAATGTTAAACCTCATACCAAAGTGTTTCTCAAACCCAATCCTCATGAACCCTAACAGTTCTCATTTCCCAGATATGCAAGCTGTTGCTAAGGTGTAGAGTATATTAGTCTCAAAAATTCATAGATCCACGCATGCTGTAAAGCACATGAAATGTTAGGGGTCCTGAGTATGAAAGACTGACATTCTGTACTGTCAGTAAAGTAGGCATTGAAGAGAAGTCATTGTACTGTGTATTTCTCCCGAGCTACCCCCCACCATTGGAATGATCCCCCAGCCTGCATTGCTTCAAGTGGGTGCCTGAAAAACCCACCTGTTCATTAAAGCATATCCATCCACCACATAACCATGTCAGTCTAACTCACCCTCTGTCACCCTCCAATTCTCTCACTTCTGTTTTCTGCCCTTAGCTCCCCTTACTGTACACTGGCTCACTCCTTATACAGTATTTTCTGTTTGTCTCCCCCTTCCCTTTAGACTGTAAGCTCCATGAGCATGGCCTTCCTGCCTCCTGTTCTCATCATTTACCTTACAGTACTTCTCTTGCACACCTGCCACACATCCTCCTTGGTCTCTCTGCCCCTGGACTCCAATCATATGTTCATGTTTTTTCAGACCCATCATTTTGCGCCCACTCTAACAGCTACAGTACAGGTTTCAGCTGCCACTGTGTATTTCAATTGCACATATTGCATCACTGGACCATAAAGCTTACAGTACCTACAGCACATCCTCTAAAGCACCATCCTACTGTATGAAGATCCAGCTGGGTGGCACAACATGGAGATGAAGGGATGGGGAAAGTGCAGAGCAATACGCAGAGTACTTTAAGAGTATTGAACCCTAAACCCTCTATCTTTATGAAAAACTGCCTGTACGTCTTTAGGCTAGGCGTCTTTACACCATGTGCCGACAGTATACCGTACGGACGGCCCGTAATGGGTACAATACAATGTCTATAGTGGGTGGCAAAACATAGAATTGAAAGTTGGTGGCAAGTTCCGGAGCAATATGTTAAGTACAGCAGAGTACCTTAAGAATATTGAACTTGAATTGATCCGTCCTTATGAATTGCTGTGCGTGCATCTTCACACCAATGCAGATATGTATTCTTATAAATCACGGGACTCGAACACCAAATAATTTAATCCTTTATTACATAGTGAACTGCAGCTCTGGATTCATTACAAAACTCATTTCAGTAATACTGTATAGTCTAATGAATGACAGATTCAGTCTGCCAATCAGCAAGCGGCACTATAGAAGCCTCGTTGGCTATTTCACGCATGCACAGTGCAGTTAGGAAAAGTGACATATGGTGGACAGAAAGTTGTATTACACTTTCCAGTCTTCCAGCACCTCAGTACGTTACATTGCGACCTAGTGCAGCATGATGCGACTTAGGGCCTGATTCAGAGATGGACAGAATTGCACAGCTGCACACAAGCGGCTGTACATTTCCATCCATTTAAAATGCAAATGCAGAAGGAGGTGAGAGACACCTCCTGCTGCATCTGCATGGTCGCAGCTCTGCAACCAAGGTCGCAGCCTGGGATCACCATCGGAACAATCTTGACCATTGGTCGCGATTGTTGTCCCTTCGGCCAGGCTGCAGTAGCTGAAGCTTACCGCAGCCTGACCGGGTCCTGGCAGCTTGCTAGGTCAGGAAGTCTGCGAGCACTCACGCAGACCCTGGCCTCGTCCCTCCCAGAAAACCCCCGTTTCCGGGAACGCTGCCAAGGAACTGCCCCGCTCCACCTCCTAAACGCCGCAGCCTGTCAATCAGATCAAGATCTTTATGTTTATGTTATTTTGGTGTCACCCCCTTCGATGGTGTCACCGAGCAGCAAACACCGGTGATCGATGACGCGCACCTGCATCATCCATCACACACAACCCAGTGCCAGTGTCAGCTCCCAGAGTGCTGGGCAAGTTCCCAACATGACGTGAATGGGAAGTGACACATGATCACGCCCCCAAAACTGCACAGAACAGGGGGCGTGGCCTAATTGACACAAGGCCATGTTTCTATCATGCACACCGAAGGGATTCATAGTGTCACACTGGGTGCATGAGGGGTTCATAGTGCCACACCAGGTTTCATCATAGCCGGTGACGCCATTTTGCTGCAGTCCACTGCTTTGGAGTTTTTTTGTGCCTCAGTGGTGCAGCAGCACACCGTGCCTTTACAGTGCCC
Organism: Taudactylus pleione; assembly: GCA_031769625.1. NCBI lineage: Eukaryota > Metazoa > Chordata > Amphibia > Anura > Myobatrachidae > Taudactylus > Taudactylus pleione. The sequence goes on along the minus strand of JAUIMM010001311.1, from coordinate 13,936,428 downwards.
CTTAAACAAAGTGCTCCTAATTTATTTATTTATTTTTAAAGTTCCCCAGTAGGCTTTTTTATTTTAGTAACAAACACAATACTGCAGTCCACTCCTATGGTGTTTTATTCTGTGCCTCACAGTGCTGCAGCCAGCCCACAATACACAGTGCCCCTCCCTTAACAGTGCTCCTAATCTGTGTTTTTTTATATACAAAGTGCTCTTATATACTGGAATAAGTGCCCCTATATAGGCTTTTCCTGTCTACTCGTCTTATTGCCGTTTATTCAGTGCTGCACCCCTTTCCCACCAGTCTCCAGTGTGAAATGGCCCCCGATCACGAGGGAGGGACTTTAATATGCAATCCAAAACACAGGAGATCCGATGCCAGGAAGATGACATTTTGCCTCGTTTTGAGAACAGAACATGGTGGGAAGACCTGAGCCCTGTCTCGGTTCGACTCGTAACCCCTAAGTTTAAGTGTACCGCACATCTCTACATTGAATCATTTAGAATGGATGACTCCAATGGAAATTCAGAGCTCTTACAAGAAAAACCTTCTTACACAAACTTGATTTATTTTCATTTTTGAATACTAAAAAGCCAACATTTAACAAGTAGGACAAGTGACTTTCAAATAACAATTGGTTTGTGGACAAATGCATGAAGTGAAAACCATGATAAATGTATTTTAGTTGGCTCATAAAGTATTGTTAGTTTTGACCGATTGCTGACAACGTGCCTGAGACAGAATTATGAGCTTCCAATTTGTAAAATTCAGCGCGCAGCCCGTCCTAGGCAGTTCACATGGCAGTGCCAGCATTGTGAGACGCTGAGAACTGCTGCCGGGTGACAGTGATCTGATCATACTGCCGGCAGTCTCTCCTGGACTCGAGCCGCACTGCAGGTCTGGGTATAATATGTGGGGGGCAATGATGCCAGAGCTGTATTTATTTGTGTTTTTAAGTGAGAGGTGTGTGTCTGTGTAGTCTTCGTCAGTGTGTGTGTCTGTGTCAGTGTGTGTCTGTGTAGTCTTTGTCAGTGTGTGTCTATGTCAGTGTGACTGTGTAGTCTTTGTCAGTGTGTGTGTATGTCAGTGTGTGTGTCAGTGTGTGTGTGTCTGTGTCAGTGTGTGTCTGTGTAGTCTTTGTCAGTGTGTGACTGTGTAGTCTTTGTCAGTGTGTGTGTGTGTGTCTGTTTCCAATGGAGGACTCAGTGCCGCCTTTTTATTTCTTGGTGGGGCTGAAAAGCTCCACATGGTATTTTCCCTATAATTGAACTAATAGAGGGCACCCCCAAAACATATTCAATTCATCCTGACTGCCCAACTATCTAATTTATATATTAATTATTATTTTGTTTTGTTAAGGCATTGATGAAAAATGTAATAAATGGATTAGCAATCTTGGATTATTGAGTACCCGAGAAGTGCTGCCTGTATGTGTTTTAGATTTTTTTGTCATTGGTTGTGTAACCTAGTATTTGGAAACCCCCCTTTGCAAATCCTGCATTTGCCACTGACCCCACGCTGCCAACACCCCTGCTGTCGACCCTGCTGGCACCCTGCATTGAGGACACCACCGGCACCCATGCACTGCCAACTGTGTCAGCACACGTGCACTGAGGACACAGCTAGCACCCCCGCTTTGCCGACACTGCCGGCACCCTGCACTGAGGACACTGCCAGCACCCCCGCACTACCCACATACTGAGGACACTGTCAGCAACCCCACACTGCTGACACTCCCACAGTGAGGACACCACCAGCACCCCTGCACTGCCGACACTGTCAGTACACGTGCACTGAGGACACCACTGGCACCCCCACTTTGCCGGCACCCTGCACTAAGGAAACTGCCAGCACCCCTGCACTGCTGCCCCATGTACTGAGGATGCCGTCAGCAAACCCCAGTGCCGTCACTCCCACACCGAGGGGACCCTCGCACTGCCGACACTGTCAGCACCACTGCACTGAGGACACCGCCGGCACCCTGCACTAAGGACACTGCCAGCACTCTGCCAACACTTCCGCATTGAGGACACCACTGGCACTCTCGCTTTGAGGACACCGCCAGCACCCCGCACTGCTGACACTGCTGTCACAGTAAGTGCACTATTGGGGTATCCAACCCACACTGTATAACACACTGTATCAGACCCGCACTATATTCGACCTGCACTATAAACTGCACTGTATCCGATCCGCACTGTAACCGACTCAAACTGTACCTTGCACTCAGTGGCGTAACTAGGGTATTTGGAGCCCAGGGCAAATTTGAAAAGGGAGCCCCCCCCCAAGTGTGCGTGCCGAAAAATGGGCGTGGTCACTTAAAAATGGGGCGTGTCAACATGACACACCCCTTTATTTTCAAACTGAACATTCCTATCCATATGCACCTTAACCCCAGTAGTACCCCTTATACAGTACCCCCAGTATGCAGTTGTGGTCCCTCTCATGCAGGCCCATAGTAGTGCCCCTTATACAGTATCCCCAGTAGTGGTCCCTCTTATACAGCCCCCAATTAGTTCCCCTTACTCAGTACCCCCAGTAGTGGCCCCCCCAAATGCAGTGCCCCACGTAGTGTTCCCCCTTATGCAGTGCCCCCAGTAGCAGTCCCCACAATGCAGTGCACCCAGTAGCGTTATCCCCTTATGCAGTGCCCTATTATATAGTGCCCCCAGCAGTAGTCCCCCCCATGCAGTTTTCCCAGTAGTGGTCCCCTTATGCAGGCACCCTGTAGTGATCCCCCCTATCTAGTGCCCCCTGTAGTGGTCCCCGCAGTGCCCCTAGCAGTAAGCCCCTTATATAATGCCCCCAGCAGTAGTGTCCCCCCCTCCTATGCAGTGCCCCCAGTAGTGGTCCCCCTGATGCAGGCTCCCAGTAGTGACCCCCCTATCCAGTGGTCCCTGTAGTGGCCCTTCCTATTATTGCCCCCAGTAGTGGTCCCCCGAGTGCAGTGCCTCTAGTAATACTAGGCCCCTTTTAGAATGCCCCCAGTGGTAGTCCCCCCCCCCAAGTAGTAGTCCCCAGTAGAGTAGCCCCCCCCCCAGTAGAGGTCCTCCCAATGGCACCCCCAGTAGATGTCCCCCCCAGTAGTAGCCAACCCCTCCCCCGTTGTGCAGATAGGTTTAAAAATAAATAAATATATATAAAAATATACTTACCTGATTCCACACTGCTCCTGTCCGCGATGCCGCTCCCGCCCTCCAGTCCGCCCGGGCTTGCGCGCTCAGCATTATGGGACTGACGTCATGACGTCAGTCCCATTACCCACTGCAGGAAGTCCGGCTCTTGCAGTGGGTGCTGCAGCAGTCAATGAGAGTCTATCTGACTCTCATTGGCTGCTGTTTAACACACGCATCGCCGCCAGCGCTGGCGGCGATGCGTGTGTTATGCACAGCCTGAGCCCGCCTCCTGGCGCTATTGGGCAAGCACTCAGGGGGAGGGAACGGGCTCAGGCGTGCAGCACAGGACCGGCGCTGGAAGCCTAGCGCCGGTCCTGTGCAAATGTGTAGCGCTGACCGCACTCATTGCGGTCGGCGCTACACTGGCTATCTAGGGCGGGCGGGCCGGTACCGTGGCCGGCAGCGCCCCCCCGCGCCGCCGGTCCAAAGGCGCCCAGGGCACGAACCCCGCTCACCCTGCCCTAGTTACGCCACTGCTTGCACTGTATCTGTCCTGCTCTGTATTTAACCCACACTTTATCACACACTGTATCCAGCCTGCACTGTATTCAACCCATAGGGGGAGATGTGTTAAGGGCAATATCGCCGATGCGATACATCCTCCCCGACTTCGAGTACATACCGCCGTTAATTACCGCGGTATGTACCAAGAATATCGCAAAGAACAGCTCTCTCGATGAGAGCTGTCCTTTGCGATGCTGCCGGGCAGAGGGACTTCCGGGTTTAACACCCAGAAGTCCTTCAGCGCATGCGCAGAAGGACGCGGGCCGCGGGGGCTCATGGGAGGGATTCGTTCGGATCCCTCCCAGCTCCGAGCGTCGCGCTAAGAAGCCCATGGGCCTCTATTGGGTAACGCCACCTGAAGGTGGCGTTACCTAGCAACGCGAAGCAGCAGAATGCTTAATACATACGGGGAATGCAGTAAAACCCCTGAAAACTGCATTTTCGGGGGTTTTACTGCATTTTTACCGATGATACATCTCCCCCCATAGTTGCCTACCTTTGCTGTCTCTTCACCAAAAGAAGACTTGGGAGAAGAGGCAGGTGAGTGGCAATGGGGGCGGGGCCTGATGATTTGTGACATTAAGCCCCGCCTCCTCGTGGTAAAATGCCCACGATTGGCTTAAATTTTAATAGGGATGGAGCCACATGACACAAATTGCATCATTAAGCCCCGCCCCCTGCACGGACACCCGCAATCGCTGCGGAAATTCTCCTAATTCTGCCACTTCACTAGGAATGCGGGAGCCTCCCGCGAAAACCGAGAGGGTAGGCATGTATGATTCAATCTTCACTTTACCTGCACTATATCAGACCAGCACTGTATCCCACACTGTGTCTGACCTGCACTGTATCCAATCCACGCAGCACCCCCAGGAGGGAAATACAGATTGGGCACTGAGAATAGGCATGTGCACTTGTGTAGGGGGCATTCATGTCTGCTGTGGTTATTTTGTTTTGCTTTTGCTGCTTGTTAACTAGGATTATTTTTTTTTTGAGCAAGGATATTCCATGTACGATTTTTAGTAAATTTCTGTGTTATATTGTTGTCTTTTGAACGTACTTGTGAGTTGGTTTGGCCTATGTTGGTGAACAATATTGTGTGAGGTGGAAAAACGAGTGGGAATTTATGTTATTGAGGTTAATAATACTGTAGGAACAAAAAAAAGCCCATATTATGTGATTTTAGTTGTTTTTATAATTTTTTGATAAAAAATCCAGATCCAAAACCAAAAACAAAACACACAAGGGGCGGTTTTGGCAAAACCAATCCAGATCCAAAACACAAGGAGATACAGATCCAAAACCAAAACACGGGGGTCAGCGCACATCTCTAGTTCTAATGGGATCATACTGCTGACTTTCTTCTAACTATGACTTTCTTCTAACTACGTGGAATATTCCTAGGGTTGTATTTATTAAGTGCTTGTTTCAGAAGTTCTAGTCATGTCTCCGTGGGATGTTGCATGCCCACAATGTAACACAACCATGCTCACCAGATAAAAGCTGTCACACTCCCTAGTGCCTACTGTATATGTGGAGTCAGGCCCTACTAATCCAATCCATTAGCAAAAAGAGACAGATACTGGGAGGAAAGGTGCAGGCTAGCGTACTCCAAATACTGTAATTAGTAAAAAAAAAAATACTTAGCGGAAAATATGCTTTTGCTTTTCCAAGTACAATTATATATATTAGAGATGTGCGGTTCAGTTTTCCTGAAATACGAACACACCCGAACTTAAGGGTTTCGTGTCAAATCAAGTTCCAGTTCTGAATCACTTTGGAGTTCTGAGTACTGGATAGAGTATGGAACTCCGATTTAAAAACTGAACTCGGCTTTTGGATCGCATGTAAACAGCTTCTAATTAGGGGTGTGCACCGGCCACTTTTCGTGTTTTGGATCTGGATCTTTCTTCGTGTTTTGGATCTGGATTGGTTTTGCCAAAACCACCCTTCCATGTTTTGGGTTCTGGGTTTTGTGTTTTGGATCTGTAATTTTTTTTAAAAAGCATAAAAACAGCTAAAATCACAGAATTTGTAGGTTTTTCTGCTCCTATGCTATTATTAACCTCAATAACCTTAATTTCCACTCATTTCCAGTCTATTCTGAACACCTCACACCTCACAATAGTGTTTTTATGTCCAAAAGGTTGCACCGAGGTAGCTGGATGACTATGCTAAGCGACACGAGTGGGCGGCACAAACACGTGACCCATCTAGGCGTGATACTGCAGTGGCAGACAGGATGGCAGTTTGGAAAACTAGGCCCCAAACTGTACATAATGCAAAGAAAAAAAAGAGGTGCAAGATGGAATTGTCCTTGGGCCCTCCCACCCACCCTTATGTTGTATAAACAGGACATGCACACTTTAACAAACCAATCATTTCAGCGCCAGGGTCTGCCACACAACTGTGGCTGAAATGATTGGTTCGTTTGGGCCCCCACAAAACAAGCTGGCAATTAATGTGTCCCTGCACAAACTGGCTCTACGGAGGCAAGATGTCATCCTCATCCTCCTCATTCACCGATTCCTCACCCTCTTCAGTGTGTACATCCTCATCCTCACAAAGTATTAACTCGTCCCCACTTGAATCCACCACCACAGGTCCCTCTGTACGTTCTGGAGGCTGGTCTCCCTGGAAGAGCTGATAATTCATTTTGATGAACATCATCTTCTCCACATTCTGTGGAAGCAACCTCCTATGCCTTTCGCTGACAAGGTTCCCGGCTGCACTAAACACTCTTTCGGAGTACACACTGGAGGGGGGGCAACTCAGGTAAAATAGAGCCAGTTTGTACAGGGGCCTCCAAATTGCCTCTTTTTCCTGCCAGTACAGGTATGGACTGTCTGACATGCCTACTTGGATGCTGTCACCGATGTAATCCTCCACCATTCTGTCAATGGTGACAGTATCATATGCAGTGACAGTAGACATGTCAGAAATTGTTGCCAGGTCCTTCAGTCCGGACCAGATGTCCAAACTTGGTCCTGCCTGCCCTGCATCACCGCCAGCGGGTTGCTTAGGATACCTAAGTTTTTTCCTGGCAGCCCCAGTTGCGGGAGAAAATGAAGAAGGAGCTGTTGACGTGTCACGTTCCGCTTCAGCTGACAGTATGTTCACCAGCAGGTCTTTGCACCTCTTCAGGCTTGTGTCGGCCGGAAAGAGAGACACCACATAGGCTTTAAACCTAGGATCGAGCACGGTGGCCAAAATGTAGTGGTCTGATTTCAACAGATTGACCACCCTGGAATCCTGGCAAAGCGAATGAAGGGCTTCATCCACAAGTCCCACATGCCGAGCGGAATCGCTCAGTCTTAGCTCCTCCTTCACTTTCTCCAGCTGCTTCTGCAAAAGCCTGATGAGGGGAATGACCTGACTCAAGCTGGCAGTGTCTGAACTGACTTCACGTGTGGCAAGTTCGAAGGGCTGGAGAACCTTGCACAACACGGAAACCATTCTCCACTGCGCTTGAGTCAGGTGCATACCCCCTCCTTTGCCTATGTCATAGGTGGATGTATAGGCTTGAATGGCCTTTTGCTGCTCCTCCATCCTCTGAAGCATATAGAGGGTTGAGTTCCACCGCGTCACAACCTCTTGCTTCAGGTGATGGCGGGGCAGGTTCAAGAGTGTTTGCTGGCGCTCCAGTCTTCGGCACGCAGTCGCTGAATGGCGAAAGTGGCCTGAAATTTTTCGGGCCACCCAAAGCGTCTCCTGCAGCCCCCTGTCGCTTTTCAGAAAATTCTGCACCACCAAGTTTATTGTGTGAGCAAAACATGGGACGTGCTGGAATTTGCCCAGATGTAATGCCCGCACAATATTGGTGGCGTTGTCAGATATCACAAATCCCCAGGAGAGTCTAAGTGGGGTAAGCCACTGGGCGATGATTTCCCTCAGTTTCTCTAAGAGGTTGTCGGCGGTGTGCCTCTTACTGAAACCGGTGATACACAGCGTAGCCTGCCTTGGAACGAGCTGGCGTTTCTGAGATGCTGCGACTGGTGACGCTGTTGCTGCGTAAGGTGATACATCTACCCAGTGGGCTGTCACAGTCATATAGTCCTTAGTCTGCCCTGTTCCACTTGTCCACATGTCCGTGGTTAAGTGGACTTTGGGTACAACGGCATTTTTCAGGACACTGAGGACACTTTTTCTGACGTTTCTGTACAGTCTCGGTATCGCCTGCCTAGTGAAGTGGAATCTAGACGGGATTTGGAACCGGGGACACACTACCTCCAGCAATTGTCTAAATCCCTCTGCACCAATGGCGGATACCGGACGCACGTCTAACACCAACATAGCAGTCAAGGCCTCAGTTATACGTTTTGCTTCAGGATGACTGCTGTCGTACTTCATCCTCCTCGCTAAGGACTGTTGGAGAGTCAATTGTTTAATAAAAGTAGTGGTGTTCCTCCTTCCTCTCTGGGATGATGAACGACTCCCAGCAGCAGCAACAGCAGCAGCGGCAGCAGGAGGCGTAGCAATGCAGGATCCTCCGGAGGAATCCGGGATAGGAGAGTCAGTCATGCCAGTGACATGGCCTGCAGGACTACTTCCGATCCTGACTAAGGAGGAAATTGACGAGGAGGGAGTTGACGGTGTGGTTTGCAGGCGCTTGGATACAACAGGACAACGGGATTTAGGTGTCCCTGGACTGCTTACGGTCTTAGCCAAAGTTTCTGAACTTGACAGTAACTTATTATGAATGCGCTGCAGGTGCCGTATAAGGGAGGATGTTCCTAGGTGGTTAACGTCCCTACCCCTACTTATTCCACCTTTACATAAGGTACATATGGCAAGACAGTTGTTGTCCGGATTTGGATAGAAATATTGCCAGACCAAAGAGGTGGAATGTTTGGTCTTCTGCCCAGGCATGACCGTAATGGGCTTTTTCATCCCACGGACAACAACTGTCTCCCCCGGAGCCTGATTTAAACAAACCACATCACCATCAGAATCCTCCTCACCAACTTCCTCCTCAGCGCCAGCTACACCAGTATCCTCATCCTGTTGTACTTCAACAGTGACATCTTCAATTTGCATATCAGCAAGTGGACTGTGGGTGCTCCTTTCAGCACTTGCAGGGGGCGTGCAAATGGTGGAAAGAGCCACCTCTTCCCGTCCAGTGCTGGGAAGGTCAGGCATCGCAACAGTTCTTCACTGTGCTTTTGCCAGCTTAACTGTTTTGATTTTTTTAGTGGGAGGAGGGCTTCCATCGTCATGTGAAGCTGAACCACTAGTCATGAACATACTAGGGATCAACCTTAGCCGTTCCTTGCCACTCCGTGTCGTAAATGGCATATTGGCAAGTTTACGTTTCTCTTCAGCTGATTTAAATGTTTTTTTCAAGGTCATTTTCCTGAACTTTGTCATTTGGGATTGTATGTGCCCTCTATTATGACATTGGGCATCGGCCTTGGCAGACGACGTTGATGGCATGTTATCGTCTATGTCATGACTAGTGGCAGCAGCTTCAGCACTAGGAGGAAGTGGTTCTTGATCTTTCTCTATTTTATTTTTATCGGAGAAAGTTTGGTCCTCCATTTATGTTATATCGATTTGATATATACGTGCGGCTAAACACAGAAAATATTTTTTTATTTTTGCTGGAGAGTAGTGCACTTTGTGGGTTACACCAGCCTTTAAGAAATGAGCCAGCCGGCTCTTTACTTATGGGACACAGGCGCACGCTTGGCGCTGCTCCTTTGTTGATGCACGTGCGGCTACTGCGCACACAATTCACAAACACAGAAATTAATTTTTTTTTGGTTTGGACTGGAGTGTACTTTGGGGGTTACAGCACCCTTTAACGGTCAAGCCAGCCGGCCCTTTACTTATGACACAGGCGCACGCTTGGCACTACTTTGTTGATGCACGTGCGGCTACTGCGCACACAATTCACAAACACAGAAAATTATTTTTTTTTGGTTTGGACTGGAGTGTACTTTGGGGGTTACAGCACCCTTTAACGGTCAAGCCAGCCGGCCCTTTACTTATGACACAGGCGCATGCTTGGCACTACTTTGTTGATGCACGTGCGGCTTCTGCGCACACAATTCACAAACACAGAAAATAATTATTTTTTGGTTTGGACTGGAGTGTACTTTGGGGGTTACAGCACCCTTTAACGGTCAAGCCAGCCGGCCCTTTACTTATGACACAGACGCACGCTTGGCACTACTTTGTTGATGCACGTGCGGCTTCTGCGCACACAATTCACAAACACAGAAAATAATTTTTTTTTGGTTTGGACTGGAGTGTACTTTGGGGGTTACAGCACCCTTTAACGGTCAAGCCAGCCAGCCCTTTACTTATGACACAGGCGCACGCTTGGCACTACTTTGTTGAATGCACGTGCGGCTACTGCGCACACAATTCACAAACACAGAAAATATTTTTTTTTTGGTTTGGACTGGAGTGTACTTTGGGGGTTACAGCACCCTTTAACGGTCAAGAAAGCCGGCTCTTTACTTATGACACAGGAGCACGCTTGGCACTACTTTGTTGATGCACGTGCGGTTACTGCGCACACAATTCACAAACACAGAAAATATATTTTTTTTTGGTTTGGACTGGAGTGTACTTTGGGGGTTACAGCACCCTTTAACGGTCAAGCCAGCCGGCCCTTTACTTATGACACAGGCGCACGCTTGGCACTACTTTGTTGATGCACGTGCGGCTACTGCGCACACAATTCACAAACACAGAAAAAATATTATTTTTTTAGCACTTGGCGGGAGCACCCCTGATGGACAGAGCACCCCCTGGACAACACTACAGCACACCTTTAGGACTGGGACACTGCACAGGACTTTGGAGTGGACACAGCCCCTATGGAGAACTGACTGCACAACACAGTCCAGCCAGCCCCTATGGACTTTGAAGTAGTGGACACAGCCCCTATTAACAACAGCAGCACAGCACAACACAGCCAGCCCCTATGGACTTTGAAGTAGTGGACACAGCCCCTATGGACAACAGCAGCACAGCGCAGCACAGCACAGCACAACACTACTCTGCACTACACTACACTACACTACACAGCCCAGCCAGCCCTAACTCCCACCCTCCCTCTTCACTGTCCACAGCCGAGTGAGAAAATGGCGCAGACGCGGGTACCTTATATAGGATCCAAAACCCGCGAGACCCGGAAGGCGGGATGATGACGTTTTGCCTCGATTTCAGATCTGAGTCAGGCGGGAAAAGTCGAGCCTGACTCGGATCTGCCTCGGATCGGGGGGGCTCGGGGGGGTTCGGATTTCAGAAATCCGAACCCGCTTACCCCTAACCCCAAACTTGTTCCTCAAGGCACCCTAACAAATCAGGATGGTATAATCAAACAAATTGAGGTACTAATTAAGGGCCTTTCATATTTGGGAATAGAGTAGAGACAGAGCAAGTAACTGTACACTTGGACAAACCATGTTGCAATGCAAGGGGTGCAAATACATACATGCTTTGCATGCAGGCTAAATACTGGCTGCCTTTGCATGTAGCCCACAAATGCTGGACAGTTTTATTTTTACACTGCAATTTAGATTTCAGTTTGGTCACAACCCTCCCAAATCTCTCTCTGTACATTTTACATCTTCCCAGGGCCGGTGCAAGGTTTCTTGGCACCCTAGGCATTTCTTCAGCCTTGCAGTGCCCCATATGTAGTGCCCCCAGTAGTGGTCCCCCTGATACAGTGCCCTTTACTTAGTGCCCCCAGTAGTAGTCCCCACATGCAGTGCCCCTAGCAGTGGTTCCACCAATGCAGTGCCCCCAGTAGTAGTTCCCCCTATATAGTGCCCCCAGTAGTGGTCCCTCCGATGTGGTGCCCTTTATATAATGCTCCCAGTAGTAGTAGCCCCCCTCCCCAGCAAGTCCAGACAGACAGTCGCGAAAAAAAACCACACTCACCTTAATCCTGCAGTACTGACGCCTTTGAACCCTGATGGCTGATGCTGCTGCTGGAGTGCTGGAGCCTGATTGAAGGGGCTGGCCGGGGAGTGGGGACTCGGAGACAGTCTTTCAGACAGTGTGTGTTCAGCACTCTGACGCTGCAGGCCGTTACACACTGTCTGTCAGACTGTCTTTCAGTCCCGACTCCCTCACTAGCGTGGTGGCCTGCTGCCCGGGTGGACTGGAGTATAACATTATAGCGCAATGCGGCGGCTGGCTTCACAAGTGCCGCGGGCCGGCCGCCGAGTGCAAATGAATGGTTGCTCCTCTCCTATGGCCTTACAGGGTCACCAGCTGGCATTGACATAGGGCCTGATTCAGACCCGGACGCTATGTTGCGCTCGCATTGAGCGATTTTTGGGAATCTGCGCATGTGTATGAGTCGCAATGCTCGTGCGCGAACCAGTCGATGTGATGGGAAAGTGCTCGCCCGTAGCCTGCAGTCGGACCGCTATTTGAGTGACAGATAGTGCCATGGGGGAGGTACTTGTAAACGGGGGTGTGGATGTGCGAACGCAGGCGTGTCAGAACGGCGTTTAATGGGTGTGCATAATTAGCAAAGTAGCGTCATTACACACGTGACTGGTTTGTATTTTAACCTGAACCGCTCGCAATGTTGTGGTGGGAAAAGGCTACCACAAGCGCTGCGAGCAGCTCCGACGGCTCTTGATGTTCCCGATTAATCCTACAACTGCCGGAGATGACGTGTGTTGTGAGTGGCAAAGGGGCATCTTTATACAGGTGCGAGCGCATAGTGCGGCCGCTCGCTATTACTTAGTGGGCGGCTTTACGCGATGCAGTGCGAACACATCATTTAAATAGCCGGCCCCTTTAAGCCAGCTAGCGGCAGCAAATAGCGTCCGGGTCTAAATCAGGCCCATATTGCGGTGGTCGGCTGTCTTTACTAAGCTGTGAATCACTGTCACTAACTATACGGCGCCGTCTAGTGGCCGGCGCCCATAAGCTGCCTAATGGAAGTACCGGCCCTGCATCTGCCACACCTGCGGGATGTAGTTAATTAAGCTCCGCATGGGATACCGGCAGTTGTAATCCCGGCGCTGGAATCACGACCCGCGGCCAGAACACTGGCGCCTGAATCCTGACATCAGTTGAGATGCTGACGCCGGGATCCTGACAGCCGCATCCCGAAGGTGAGTATAGCAGGCCGGGTCAGCTGTTAGCCACTGGGGGAGGGGGGTAGAATTTTAGGTTTGGGCACCGGGGAGGGTTAGGTTTAGGCACTAACGGGGAGGATTAGGTTTAGGCACTAACGGGGAGGGTTAGGGGATGAAGGAGGGAGAGTTACTATACTTACTAAGCACATGTCGGGATTCTCTGCATTGGGATGCCTCTGTCAGTATTTTGACAGCCGGCATCCCGACTGCCGGTCTCCCATCCCCGACCCCAACCTGTAGTGCAGCATGGTTTTACCAAGATGCACAGTTACTTGCTCTATTCTCAAATCTGACTCAGGCCATAAGTCACCTGTGCTTAAGTATGGATATCCTTACACCATGGACTGGTAGAGTGCCTTGAGGACCAAGTTTATTAGGCTGTTAAAGTAAATTTTCCAAAACAAAATAATTTGTCTGCATTTTTTTGTATAAAAAAATTCATCATGGTTAGCATAGTGGTTAGTATTACTTTCTCACTGCCCTTTGGTCATAAGTTGAATTCCTTACCAGGGCACTACTGTGTAGAGTTTATATGTTTTCCCCGCAGGTTTACTCCAGGTGCCTCGGTTTTCTCCCACACTCCAAAAACATACTGACAGGCTAATGGCCTCCTGAAGAAAAAAATTACTCTAGAATGTATGTGTGTCCAAATGGTAGTGAATATGTATTGTAAGCTCCATTAGGGCAGGGACTGATGTGGATGACTGAACTATTCTCTGTAAATGCTGCATAATGTGTGCTCTGTATAACTAACTGTTAACAAATCATATTTTTTCTTAAACGGTCTTGTTTATACATGGCTTGTGCTTGCAAAGGAAATCGGACAGCAATCAACTAATTGTCAGTAAAACATAGCAGGTGACTGTGGTGAGGATGGATGCTTCATTCTTGAAAGCATTTCCGTTACTCATTATCTTCTGCAAACTCAAGGCTTTGAAGCTCCCTCTCCAACGGAAATATGGTGTTTTCCTAGAAAACGTTAATGAAGTGTTTTGGAATGTGCTCTTATACCAGCTGCTCAGCTTATGCACCTTCATTTCAATTTATGTTCAAGCACAAAGCCTAATTGGAAATAGTTGAGTGATAGGATAGGAGTGACAGGAAAGAGCAACTGAATGCTGGTTACCATTCTTTCATTAGTTGATATAGAGATATTTCAACTAGTAACAATTGTGGCAAATGGTTAGTCAATACCAAAAGAGGAGGTGTCACTTCAAGGCCCATGAAAAAATTGGGACTGTTAAGCCTTAAAAAAAACGCAAGAAAACTTACTCTGAGGCAGTGGCGTAACTTCATCTCAGTCGCCCGAAGGCAAGCTAGATATTAGCACCCCCAACCCCCCATGCCGACTCTTACACTTCTTTATAGAATGAATGACACACCCTTGATATCCTTATGAAATTGAGTTGTATTATGTGACTCAGTACTCCCCATCCAGTTACAGCCCATTTCCAGCTAACCTGTAACCACTCGCGTTTACCCATTGATGCAGATCCATGTGACTGTGGACTGATAATTTGACACATGCGCAGAGTGAAGTCTCAGAAAAAGATGCATGTGAAGTAGTGTAAATATCGCTCATTCCATTTGCAATCTATGTGACCGCCAGACAATACAGATAGCATTTTAGTGACTGCCAGACAATACAGAGAGCATTTTAGTGATGGCCAGACAATACTCGGAGCATTTTTAATCAGTACCATAATATACTGGTAGCATTTTAGTGATTTGACATACACCACTGAAAGCATTTTTGTGATTTCCAGACATTCTGGAAAGCATTTAAGTGACCACTATATAATGCAGAGAACATCACAGCTACCACAATATAATACAGAGACCATAAGTGCCCACCATGTAATGCAGAGTTTTGCAGTGCCTGCCATATAATGTAGAGTGTCGCAGTGCCCGCTATATAATGCAGAGTGTCGCTTTGCATGTCATGTAATGCAGGGAATGTTGCAGTGACCCCTATATAATGCAGAGTGTCGCAGTACCCACCATATAACGCTGAGTGTCACAATGCTTGTTACATAATGCAGTGTGTTGTAGTGCCCAACATGTTTTGCAGAGAGCTTTGCAGTGACCTCCATATAAGGCAGAGTTTAGCAGTGAGCCCCATATAATGCAGAGTATTGCAGTGCCTGCCACATAATGCAGAATGTCAAAAAGCCTGCCATGTAATGCAGAGAGTGTCACCGTGACCTCGATATAATGCAGAGTATTGCAGTGCCTGCCATATAATGCAGAGTTTCACAGTAAGCACCATGTAATGCATAGATCGTTGCAGTGACCACCATATAATACAGTGACCATCAACAGTGACCCACATTTAACACACACAAACTATTAATACACCTTCTGCCCTACACAACATTAACACACCACTCCCAGACAGTATTAAAACACATCACCCCCCCAGAAAAAAATAATAAAAAATAATGAAACAGGGGGCGTGGCCTGGCAGCCATTTCGAGAAGACGCTTAACGCAGGGGCTCCTGGCGCTCACTTTCTCTTTTCCGCCCTACAGTGCATACATACCTGCCATCCGGCTCTAGTAGCGTCTCCCCAGTATCCTACACCGGGCGCGCATCGGGTGGTGGCGATCGCGGAGCTGGGGGAGGATCTCCTATCTTCCTCGCGGGTTGCAGCCCTCCACCCTTCCACAAGCCGGGACCTCGAGTTGGGAAGCCTCCCTGACGATCGCGGAGGTGACGGCGCTGAAGCGCGCAGCACTAATTCACCACCCTCCTCTGTGTGAATGCCCTGCGATCTCCCCTCCAGGTACCTTGCCTCCTGTCCCGGGATCTGGACCCTCTCACTGCCGGAGCTGATCTCTGGAGCTGGGGACTGTCAGCCATCTTGGTCCTCTCAGCTGTGCTAAACCCTGGTGTGCCTGCTGGGGGGCCTGCTCCTGGGGCTTATTGATTGTAGGCTGGCCTGTGTCTTCTGTCCTCAGTGCAGCTCACCCCCAAGGCACTGTCGGAGGCTTATGTCCTCTCTGCCTTGCGTGCAGGTAGTGGTTACTAGCCTGCTGGATTACCCCTAGCCCCTTGGTGTTCTCTCCATATTGCAGCCCATCCCACTTCACCTGGCCCCGCACTTTTACTCTCCACCCATTGTATTTCTCTACTAAGCTCCTACTATCCATTAACAGGCTGCACTTGAATAGGGCTATATAACTTATTCACGGTTCTATATTTCTCAGTTGTCGGGTCCTCAATCCTGACTAATTGAATACAATGACACATTAACTGGGCATGTCCCCCATCCCCTGGGTGCTTTAATCCGCTATATATTTTATTTTTTTTCATATATATATATATATATATATATATATATTTTTTTTTTTTTTTACTGGCTCTGGGTCTTTTTTTTTTTTTTTCTCTCTCGGCAACCCTGACACTGGTGGCCCACACATGCAGAAATCTACTACCAAGACTCCTAAACAAGGGGGAAGTGATATTTCACAACACTTCACGAGAGGTACGAAATTATCTGAACGAAGGGGTCCCCCTTCCCCCCCTTTCATTGCCATGGATAAGGATGGTTCTCACTCACCCACCCCATCCACTAAAGAAGACATTCTAGCTCTTTGCTCCCTCATTACGGAGTTTAAGGACTCTCTTGAAACCAAACTCGACAATGCAGTTGCCTCTATTAAAGCTGAAGTTTCAACTCTGGCTGCAAGAACCACTAAACTTGAGTCTCGCCAGGACGGCTTTCAGAAAGCCTTAAATGAAACTAGCAGAGACCTGGATCATATCGTCACTGAACTTTCTGACCTTCGCTCTAAAAATGAAGATTTGGAAAACCGGGAACGTAGGAATAATATCCGCATTCGTAACATCCCGGAATCGGTTTCTCCTGATGTTCTGGAATCATATCTGTATAGACTTTTCACTTTCCTACTCCCTGACCTTGGCTCACGCTCACTACCACTTGAAAGGGCTCACCGCGCTCTTCGGCTGAAACCCAGGGACAACGACCCTCCTCGTGATGTCATTATGAGGTTCCTTAGTTATAAGGACAAAGAACTTGTTCTCAACCCTACAAAGGGTAAACCACACATCCTATTCGAATCAGCCAAGCTCCAATTCTACCAGGATCTTTCACCCCTGACGATTGCCAAGAGAAGAGAATTTTGGGACTTAACCAAGGCTCTTCGTGATAGAAGAATCAGATATCGATTGGGGTTCCCCTTTAAGCTTATTGTAGACCTGAACGGCAAGCCTGTTATCATTCGAGATCTTCGTGAATGTAAGGACTTGCTTCACTACCTAGAGGAATCGGGCCCCTCCCCTGAAGGGAACCCCGATGTTTCGTGAGTGCCTTACCCATCAACAATTGTCCCTTGTTTCTGCTATATTATTCTTCACACTTAAGTTTTTTTTTTTTTTACTAACTTACAACCATGATCTGATTACTGGTTTCCGCTCTGTATTTACCCCACCCCCTTCCTCTCCCCTTTTTTTGCTCGTCTCTCTTCTAAGTAATATAGTTGAGATGTAGACTGTTTATTAACTTTTTAGATATGGTTTTCACTTGTTACTAATATCTGAAAAACTCGGTATTATGTTCTGTATCTATTTTTTTACATATATTTTTAGCTGTTCTCTTTATTTAGCTACTAGCTAATATTGATCCATTATGCTATTTACTGTTTATTTTTATTTACTTTATTTTTTGTTGTTTTATGTAGTCTAGAGTATTGAGATATAGCAGTGATCTTCTGTTATTCTTTTTTTCTTTTCTCTTTGTAATTATAGTAATCTTTATGGTTACCATTTGTTGCTATTATTGGGACAACTCTGTGTTATGTTACGTATCCATTTCCCATATATATATATATATATATATATATATATATTATCTTTAGCTGTTTTTTCAGTTTAGATACTAGCTAATACAGATCTGTTATGCTGCTAGCTGTTTATTATTATTATGTCTTATCTTTTACGATGTTTAGAACATGGAGATATTGTAGCATTTTTCTGCCTTTCTCTCCTTACTACAGTTGTAATCTATAACTTCACCCTATATATGTTTCCTCCCCCCTTTTTTTTTTTCTTGCTTTTATTTTTTGTATGTCTCTCTAAGTTTTGCTCTTTTTGTGATTGTAATTACCAATCTGTTACTTCTTTCCCCTTCTTGCCCCTTTCTGCACCCGGGGGATGCTTTTGATCCCATACAAATCCTTCTTTGTTCTTTTTTTCTTCTCTCTTTTAGGAGATTTATATCTTCCTCTAATTGCGACACAGTCAACATTATTTGTTATTTTTGTTGTGTTTTACTTTATTAGGGGGTTATTTGGCTTTTTTAGCATGCTCCTCTCTGGATTTCTAAGTCCAACTTTTTGAGTACATTCTCCTCCTTCTTTGTAGGTAGGGTTTTCGTACTCAGTCCCTGTTGTTGTTGTGGGGGGTTTTTTTTCCCTTTTTTTTTTTTTCTTTCCCTTTTTTTTTTTTTCCCTTTCTTCTTCTCTCCTTTTTCTTTCTCCCCCCTTCTTATTTTTTCCCTCACTCTATTTTTTCTCTACATTTTCCCTTGCGAGCTGGGACCCTTATTTCCATTCCACTGCTCCTTCCTAACCGACCCATATCTAACCCGATATGCCCCTCACTATAGCCTCAAAGAATGTCCGCGGCCTCAATACTCCCCAGAAGCGATCCCACCTGTTTTGGACTATTCGATCAATAAAAGCCGACATAGTCCTTTTGCAGGAAACCCACTTCCGCTCACCAAACCACCCTTCTCTTATCTCCAGACACTTCTCCACCATGTTGTACTCCTCCAGTATGTCTAAACATAATGGTGTGGCCATTCTCATTAAAAATAACTTACCTTTTTCCCAAGAATCTGTATATACCGATGCGGATGGTCGATACATTATTCTCACTGGCAGGCTTGGACACACAGAGGTGACTATCGCCACGGTATATGCCCCTAATGTAGGCCAATGTAGTTTCTTTAATTCCTTTTTTAAAATACTGTACAAACGTTGTATTGGCCACTTGCTTCTTGGTGGCGACTTTAACTCTGTTCTGGATCCGACCTTGGATAAGTCTCTTTCTCGGACCCGCCCTTCCACTTGTCCTATATCTAAAACTCTAAATAAACTGTTAAATTTGTAAATAAACCTTTTAATATATTCCTTCCTATAAACCTCTAAGATTCACCTGCCTAGAACCTCTAAGACAAAACCCTGCCTATACCTTCTAAAACCACAAGATGTCGCTATTTTGTTTATATCATTAATGAAATACCGAGACAGTTGAATAGCGGTCCGAAGCGCTAAAGATTATTATTCAGGTAAAAGTACAGATGTTACAACGCTATGATCTAATAATGAGCGCAAATAAATTGTACAAACATTAGGTCATAAGGTACAGTTAAAATACATGAAACGGTTATTAAAGATCAAAATACAATGAGCAATATGAGAAAGAGAGAGAGAGAGAGAGAGAAAGAGACATATTAAAATACAATGAGAGATATATCAATGTCTGCTGAGAGCACATGTTCAAGATGGCTGGTGATGGAGTGTGTGTGAGGGGTTGGGAATGCTTCCTGCCCTATTGTCCAAACCGCATGGTCTACAAACAAACTCCATTATGAAGCTACCTCATTGAAATCTCCCATAATGCCATAGTTAGTTAAATATGCAAGCTGAATATCATATGCCAACACATCAGGCAAACACTGCACCATTTAATATTCCAACATGTACCACACAAGCTGATTCCAATATACAACAATACCATCCTACTACAGACCTCATCCAGTAGTCACTAGACCGTGGGGAGGGGGAAGGGCCGAAGCACATGTTTTTCCTTTGTTTGCAAGCCTCATGATCCCTAGGTAAACTCCATCCTGCACCAAGCTGCAACTCCGCAAATCATCCATCAATGACCACAACCACAACAAAGACAATATACCTATCTGACCCACACAACACCACAACTGGGCAGAATCACCATTTCCCTTGTTCACCCCACATGGAGGCAAGCCATCTCCAACAAACCGCAGACAACATACCCATCTGACTCACACAACACCACACGGCAACCACCCACGACCATTCAAAGCTGCCATCAATTCAACCTCCACGATACAACACTAACACCACCCTATGATCACATTCATGAGTATACAGCACACACAAAGCTCATCTCTCCAACCAGCATCAATCATTCACAAATGGGAAGGCAAACACAGAACACATGGCAAGGCCCCAACACAGAACACATGGCAGGGCCCCAACACAGAACACATGGCAGGCCCCAACACAGAACACATGGCAGGCCCCAACACAGAACACATGGCAGGCCCCAACACAGAACACATGGCAGGCCCCAACACAGAACACATCAGAGGATCTCAATCAACCAGCATCAATCATTCACAAATATCACAACAATTCCACAATCAATCCCTTTCCTGCATGCTAACAACAGACTATTGTACCCTACAGTGTAGATGAAGAGTACAGATTAGATAACATATCATCCACTGTATGCTAACACAGACTCATGAATATCCTTAAAACTACAAACCACACACCATGCTAAGCTAATAACAGATTAACACCTAACATAGCTACAGACACCCAAATAGGCTAAATATTGCACATGTTATACTCAGCTATAACAACCCAGAGGAACTGAGACCCATTCTTCCGTTGTCTGGTCAGGGAGTGTACCTCTCTCTTCCTTCTAAAATCTGCAAGTGCCTCTGCTAAGCTGTGTGTGTTCTCAGGGTGTGCATGCTATGTTCCCGCCCCCTTTTACCTGTGAGGTCATCAGAAAGGGAGTATCCTTTTGGTTACCTGAGACTACTGTTTCTACTCTCAGCTAGCTAGCTCTATTGATTAGACTGGAATAACCAGTCCTTTGGACAAAAATGTAAATAGGCCTAAAACCATGTTATTGTCTTTTGGTAAGGTTAGAAATCTGTTACAGGGCATTTATTGGACAATTCCAAATGGATACAAAAGGTCTCCAACCTCCTTTTGTATCCCCCAACATGCAAATCTAAGCTGCTATGGAAAACAACATGTCAAATAGATATTCTCTCTAACATTCATATTTCATAGCCGCATGTTCTGATCTTCATATTGATGTCACCGGAATGCTGTAGAAACAGAGTCGATCAGTATGGTTCCACACACAGTTCAATTGTCATTTACTAAGCCATAGTTACAGAAAACATTAATTTCTTAATTATCCTTTTTGCGTTATGGGACCATTGCTTTTAAATGTATGTATGCGGGGAAAACACCACTGAATTGCGTTGTGCGTCTGAGGGTCGGTGGGGCACTCAGCGAGCAGCACTAAGCTGGAAGGGCATCTATGTGTGTGTGTGGCCATGCCAGTATGGTTTTGGGAAGGATCACTAAAAAACTGACTGTATTCTGTTTAACATTGTGTGTATGAGTTGCAGGGAATTTTGCTACTTTTCAAATATAAGTCTGTGTGATATTATAAATGGGCCACATATACACACACATATATATATATATATATATATATATATATATATATATATACATACACACATACACAAGCACACATGTATTTTTCTGATGTTCTTAAACTGCAAATTGCAAAATGTGTTTATACAGTGAATTTAATTCTCATACAGGAAGGAGGCTTCCAGCTGTGCTGTCGGAGCCTCCCTGTTTAGTCTGCCTGTGTTTGAGGAAGGCTGACTATGTACCTTTTGTTTACAAAATAGTGCTGTGAGATTTTATTTCTGAGATGGAGTCTTGGCCCTTTACAAGACAGCATTGCGCATATTCCAATTGCAAACAGATTCTGTCTTCGCCAATTATCCGGTTTTGACAAAACATATGAAAACGGCTGGTCTATTTGACACGTGATGCTCCCTCAATCCCTCTTCTAAGGATTACACATTCTATTCCAACCCCCATCGTACTTATTCCAGAATCGATTTTATTTTATGTAGTCTCCCCATTTCCAAACACCTTACAGATGCGAGTATCATTCCTAATTCCTGGTCTGATCACTCTATCGTTACTTCCTCCCTCAATTTCTTAGATACCCCGGTTACCAGGCCCACTTGGTGGTTAAATGAGACCCTTCTTAAAATCCCTCACTTCCAAACAAAAATTACAGGTGTCTTAAAGGACTACTTTGCTCTTAATATTTCCGGCTCCGGATGTTCTCCCATGGAGTGGGAGGCTCATAAATCCGTCCTTCGTGGGCACATCATCAGCTTTGCTTCTCACAGAAATAAAGAACACAAGCATCTTCTCCGATCTCTCACAGATCAGGTTCACCACTTGGAGTCTCTCCATAAGCGCACGTCCACTGACGCTCTCTATAAACAACTCACCACTGCAAAATCTGCCCTTAACTCGATTCTCTCTGAAAAAATTGAAAAATGTCTTAGATGGCTGAATCAGTGATTCTATGAAAAGAGCAATAAGGCGGACACTCTTCTTGCCAATCGTTTAAAGGCTCGCAAGGTTGCTATGGCGATTCCTGCGCTTAAGGACCATTCTGGATCTCTTCAATACAGCCCCTCCAAAATCAATTCTATCTTTAAAGATTATTATTCTTATCTTTATAACCTTACAGATCATGATCCGTCCCCACCCCCCCTCCCCATCTCCATTACTGACTACTTGACTTCTTGTGATCTACCCCACATCGATGCTTCCACCTCTGAATCACTTAACCTCCCCATAACTGAGGAAAAGGTTACCTGTGCACTTAAACATCAGAAACCTTCGAAGGCACCTGGTCCGTACGGTCTCCCCTTTTCTTACTATAAAACATTCCAGAGCTCTCTACTCCCCCATCTCACAAACTCTTTTAATCAAATTTTTGAAGGTAACTTTTTTCCCACTGATACCACCAGGGCTAAAATAACAGTTATCCCGAAACCGGGTAAGGACCCCCATTTGGTAACTAACTATCGACCAATTTCCCTTCTAAATACGGATCTCAAACTTTTTGCAAAAATTTTGGCAAATAGACTAAACCCCATCCTCTCTTCTCTTA
Source organism: Taudactylus pleione (assembly GCA_031769625.1). Classification (NCBI taxonomy): domain Eukaryota; kingdom Metazoa; phylum Chordata; class Amphibia; order Anura; family Myobatrachidae; genus Taudactylus; species Taudactylus pleione. Next base: position 13,913,617 of record JAUIMM010001311.1, on the reverse strand, counting down.
TTCATCCGGACCAGGTAGGTTTCGTCCCCTCCCGACAAGCCTTCGATAACACTAGGCGTACAGTGGACCTTATACACCATGTAAACTCTATTAAACTTCCCTCTCTCCTTCTTGCTCTTGATGCCGAAAAGGCCTTTGATAGGGTCTCTTGGCCCTTTATGATTAATACTCTTCTTGGCTTCGGTTTTCATGGTAGATTTCTCCAGGCCATTAGGGCCCTTTATCATAACCCATCTACTTCGGTTCTTGCAGGGGGTCTTCTTTCTGACTTCTTCCCCATCTCAAATGGCACTAGGCAGGGGTGTCCTCTATCTCCGCTGATTTTCGCTCTAATTATTGAACCCCTGGCCTGTAAGATCTGAGGGAATCCAGACATTTCTGGCATTCAAGTAGGCGATTCCTCGTATAAAATCTCTCTATTTGCCGACGATGTCCTCCTTACTCTTACCAACCCCTTGATTTCCCTCCCAAATCTGTTCCAAGAAATCTCCCTTTATGGACAATTTTCCGGTTATAAAATCAACAACGACAAATCAGAAGCTTTACCCCTCCATTTTCCGAGGTCGTCTCTAGAGCTCCTCCGTCTTAATTTCAATTTTAACTGGCGTTTGGAATCTATTAAATATCTAGGTGTCAACCTGACAAAATCTTATCACGGTCTCTACAAGGCAAACTATCTCCCTCTGTTTAAGGCCATAGAACAAGACCTTTCTCATTGGCGCTCTCTATTTATCTCTTGGACAGGCCGTATAGCCGTGATTAAAATGAATGTCCTTCCCAAACTCCTCTACCTTTTCCAAACCCTTCCTGTGGCAGTCCCTCCCCATGTTCTATCTTCTTTACAGGCAAGTTATGGTAAATTTATCTGGAACTACAGAAGACCCTCGTATACGTAGAGCAGTCCTTTCAAGACCACTTCAGCTGGCGGCCTAGGTCTCCCCTTGTTATCCAAATACTACCAAGCCTCTAGACTTAGTCAACTAGTCTCCTGGCACTCTCCAAAGGGAACCAAACGTTGGGTTGATCTTGAATCAGCACTCACCAAAACCCCATCGGTCTCAAACCTACCGTGGCTCCCCAGAAAACTCAGACCTCTCTCTATCTCGTTGGTCCCATCAGTTTCTCTTACTTTATCTGTATGGGACTCTCTCAATACTAACTTCTCTCTGTCTACTCACCCCTCACCTCAGACACCTCTCTGGTTTCACCCTTCTTTTCTCCCTGGCCACTCGCCCCATATGATCTCTACATGGTCTGCAGTTGGCATCACCCACTTCCATCACATCCTGGGCAATTTTGCCCCCCATTCTTTTACTGAGTTACGGGAGATACATTCTTTACCGCAGTCCTGTTTCTACCAATATCTCCAGATTCGCCACTTTGTTCATTCATCCCTCTCTTCTCTTGACGCTTTACGAAACCCCACGGCTATGGAACGCCTTTGTATTTATAGACCCGCGGAAAAGGGCTTAATTTCTCAGATCTATCATTCTATACTAGATCAGGATAGCCCACCTCTAGAGACCCATGAATGTTGTTGGGAGATAGACTTCGGTACCTCTCTGGGTGAAGACACTTGGGTGGCTATACGCCTTAATATATCGAAATGCTCAATTAGTGTCTCCATTAAGGAAAACTCTTATAAGGTGTACACTCGATGGTATCTTGTCCCGAAGCGTCTTCACCAAATATACCCGAATTCTTCTAACCTTTGTTGGAGACAATGTGGACAAGTCGGCTCCTTCTACCATATTTGGTGGTCCTGTCCATATATTGTCCCTTACTGGTCCATGGTCCAATCTACTATATTGTCAATGACTCCTTATGCCTCCCCTATTACTGCTGCTTCATTGCTCCTGTGTGCCTCGATCTGTCAACTTTCCAACCATGAGAATAAGTTGGCCCTACACATCTCCTGTGCCGCCAAGTATCAGATTGTTAGCTCTTGGAAACAACGACTTCCTCCTACTCGTCAACAGTTTCTCAACCGTGTCTGGTTTGTGGCCAAAATGGAATATATCACGAGCCTCCAACACAACACGGTGGACAAGTTTAACGCAATCTGGTCTCCCTGGTACGGCTTCCAGGGTGTGACTCCTCCTGGTCTCTCATAATTATTTGCCCTCTGCTCTTCTCTTTTCTCTTTTTTTCTCTTTTCTCTCTCTCTCCCTCTCAAATTCTTTATTCTATCCCCCCAGCTCGCGCTCTTTCTCTTCCTCTCCACTTCCTGATTTTTATTTATATATATATATATTTTTTTTTTTATTATTTTATTTCCCCTTCTACTTAACTTCCAAATTTTTATTTTGTATTTATTTTATTTACTTTTCTACTCAATTATTATTATTTTATTTTTCTCCCTTTATATATATTTTTTTTCCCCTCTTCTCTTGATATTGTTTGTTTCTTTGTTCTGTGCTACTTTCTTAAGGAATTACATAGAAAAAAGAGGGAAAAAAGAAAAGTTTATTTTCAATATCAGTATATCATTATACTTTTTACCTATCTATTTGTATGACGAATATTTACTGTTTACTTTGTTCCTTAATCCCCCTTGGGGACTGCACTGTTTTTTTTCTGTTTCTCTTGTATTGATACCCCAATAAAAACTTATATGATTGAAAAAAAAAAAAAAATAATGAAACATACACATATATAATATATAACATATACTATATGCCACACACACAGACACACACATATATATATGGGATCGGTATGAATGACCGCCGGACGAGAACCCGGCGGCCAAAATCCCGACTCCAGCAGGCTGAACAGCGGAGATCCCAACGGAGGTGAGTAGACTACCTAACTCTAACCTCCCCCTTAGTGCCTAACCCTAACCTAACCCCCGGGGTGACTAAACCTAAGTCCCCCCCACCTCCCCACACCCTAAACCTAACCCTCCTGGGGGGGTGCCTAACGCCTATATATATATATATATATATATACAAAGTTTTCAATGCGTTGGGTAATACCATTTGTTGCTTACAGTGTTTCTAACTGGTCAACATTGTTACTCACAAGGGTGGTGTTAATTCTGTATTATGTGAAAATGTTTTATAAGTTTTGCTTTTAATGCAATTAAATTGATTTTAATAATATTGTTTTGGATGTACTTAGAAGATGTTATAAATTATAATATATTAATTATATCTTCAGACATATGACATTACACAGTAAATTTGGAAATGCAGGTTATTAATTTAGAATTAACTAATCAATATTGGCAAACTAAATACGAGCTGACATTAGCAAAGAGCAACAACATGCAGAAGCATGTTGTTACACTGTATCCTGTCCACGTATTGGATTTCTGCGGAGAACATCGAGGGACATAAAGGTGAGTATTGGGCCTTTTTTTTACAGATAATTCGATGGGATACTTTACATTGACAAGGGGACATGAACATCTCTAAACAGGTGAGTATGTGTAAGTGTGTTTATGGATACATTAAAGCTTTACTTTCACGGTGTGTTGTGTGTTTTATTAACCATTTCTTTACAGGTGAGCTACAGGTACCAGTGGGCCCTTAATGCCCCGCATGCTGGTACTTGTGGTTCTCTAAGTACCAGCATGCGGGGGAGGCTTGCTGGGACCTGTAGTTCCACTGTAAAGACAATGATGAAAAATCTAATTTTTACACTACACCTTACACTATTAAGGAATCTATATTTGAACCTCTATATACCCCTGCCTATACCTTCTAATATCCTACCTATAAACCTCTAAGGATGACGCTATTTTGCGTACGCAGTCATACAGTAAATAAAGACTTCAGACCTAGAATCTGTGGTTCCAAAGCACAAAGTATTATTCAAGTAAAAGTACAGCAGTTACACGCTATGATCCTCATATAATCTAAGTGCAAAGAGATTATACAGACCCAAGTACAATTATACATACGCAGCGCTCTCTGGTCCAGATGTTAGGCATCAGCAAGAAACCCCTCGTCAGTCAGCATTCAGCAAGAAGACTAAGACCCAGTGTTGGAGCACACATATTTATACCCCCCAGAAATAGACAACACAATAGAGAAGTTTGTTGCTGATGCCATTGGTCCTCAAGAGGGATGCATCTGTTACAGAGCATTTAAAAGGCTGATTCAAATAGAGACAACCCAGCCTCCAACAACTGAGGGTCTCTGGTTTCCCACCCCATGCAACATCCTAACAGTTGTTCATATAATATACATTTTGTTGCTTGAATTCTCTGCGGTCCATAAATTGAGAATGCATGATGCGATCTCCACACCGATAATACCGGAATTCTGTTGAAAGAGTACGCATCAGTACAAAACCAAACACTGCTTACTTAGCATGTATAAAACCTTAGTTACCAAATAATCTTTATTTCACAGCATTTATACTAAATGAACAAACTTAAATCTTATCCCTTAAAGCTTATGGAACCTTGTATGTGGATATGTAATGTGTGACTATGCGGGGTTTGATATAAAGACGCTAGTTAACTTGGAGTAGATGCGTATGCATAAAGCTAATGAACAGCGTTTTCATATAGAATCTTATGCATTCGCTAATATGCGATTAGTTACCAGCGCAATTGTGCGTATTAATGTGTGTATGAGAAATGGTGCACTTAAATCTCACTTAACTAAGTGAACACCTAGCAGTGTGGAATGCTGAGCCTTATAGTTCCACACGCCCCCTCTCTCAGCAGCCCCCACCCTTCTCAGGTCAAAAGTACAGTCCTTTGTTCTCCCAAGCTCTTGTGTAAATGCAAATTAGCATAGCTACAAGACCCAAACCTAAGATAACACTCTTGGCTTTGAAGGTATTTTATTGCAGGAAGCCTGCTAATGCAAGGGGTGTATTCGAGCAGGGCCACCTGGAGTGAGAGCAGACGTTATATCCAGGAAGCTTGTCTACACAGGCTAGTTGTCACGTGGCCATTTGCTCTGTTTAGCTAAGCAATATATCCTTTAGGGGAATTATAATAATATACACTTTATCCAGAGCACCCAAACTACGTAAAGTCATGAAATGGGCTTTTGGTGAATTGCCGTAACTTATGACGATGGTCACAGATATGCAATCGCATGATGCTAATAGTAATATCGCCACATGTACTAAAGTGTGAGTTTATCTAAAATGGCGCTTAGGCAGCCATTCGCAAAATGGTGTCTTGCGGCCAGTCGCAAGATGGTGTCTCTGCGATTCAATTTTAAACTGATCTTTTCTCAGCCAATAATCCAGCTTCGACACTATCAACCCGCCACCCACCCCCCAGGGGTGGCGGGGATAGCCCCGGGCTATCAGCCTAGGCCATGGGTGCCCTGGAAAGGGTGACCCCTTTATTGGGGGGGTCACTAACTCCCCAGGGATCCCTGGCCTGGGCTTACTAACGGTCAGGGCTGATACTGCGGCGGGGGCCCCGGTGAAAGGGCACCCCTGGCTGTGGCATCAGTCCCCCATTAGAAAGGGTCCAGGTCTAGTTTTAAATATACGGGGGACCTCAAGTAAATTTTTTTCTCTGTATATTTAAAACCAGTTCTGTCCCTGCTGCCTTGTGCTGGTTCTTAAATTACAGTGGATACCTACACATTTTTTTCCCTGTAATGTTAAGAACCAGGACAGGCTGGGAAGCGTTTTGGGGGGGGACTTCACATCATTTTTAAAAAGAAAACCTATATCTATTTTTTACAAGGCTTAACACACAAGCAGCAAGCACATATCTCACTGATATGTGCTGGCTGCTAGCTTGGGAGAGATTTGCAGAAAGAAAACGCTGCAATCTCGGGTGAGTAATCTCCTACAAAACAAGTTACTCGGGAGAGATATCTCATTCTGCTTCACCATCGGCCAACTTGTTTAGCCTCAAATTGCCTGTTGGTAAAATAAAAGGGATTAAATCACCCGAATTTTGGCGAGTTCCAGCGAGATAAATCCCTTTGAAAATTGGGACCATCTTGAATATTAGTAAATTTACCCATAAGTGGTAGCGCAGTGTGTTCTTCTTATTCATAAATAATTAATCTTGAGACACTAAGTGGTAGCGTAGTGTTATACTTATCCATAAATAATCTTGAAATGTGTAAGGGAAAAAAAAGGGGAAAGAGGGGATATCCTAAGCACTGGTTGGACTACTTTTAAAGTTGGATGTAGTAGGTATTTTCCAAAGTAAATATTATAACTGGATCCAATCCAAATGGAGTCTCTGTATGGAGGTGCAACCGTGGGAGTATATTGTGTGTAAAGAAGAAAAAAGGAAGAAAGAATACTCTCTTTTGTGGTGCACTCAACCTACTAAAGTAATACTGTAAAATATAACTTTTATTCTTAAATCAATAAAATAATGATATCCAGAAAATAGCAGTATACATACAACAAAACGGACGAACAAACCATAACAGAATAGGTCCAGAAATGGGTGCCTGAAAGAAGAAAAATAGGTAAGGACAACTATGTGTCCATATTCAATTACCCAGAATAGTGGGTCAGACACACAAATAAAGACATTATGGTCAAATAAAGTGGCAAAAATATATACTGGAGGGATAGATAATTTCATAAATATATATACCCTTCAGTGTAAATATAGGCGGCTATTGACTACATCCCCTGAAATTCAGGGTGAAACCCACTATGTTATTCTTAGATCAAATCCATGCATAGCATCATCACGTGGGAATGTAATAACATAGTTATAAGTCTCGTTATTAGAGCAGACACAATAGACCTAAAGTTCCTTCTTAATTAGTCTGGAAACATGAAATAATGTCCTGTGATAGTGCAATAACTGATACCTTGGTACATGAGAACAGGTTTGTTAAACAGGTAAGTCATATGAATATAATTAGAATCCAGTGATCAGTTATTAGATAAATATAAATCAAGGTTGGATAGACAATTGAGCATTTAGTGCATACATAACCAGGTGATCACCCATTTTAAACAAACGGATTCCTGAATGTAAACCATAAATATTAATTGGTGGATACACATCCCCTCCTGATTTTCTGCTAGATATAGTTCAAGTTGTAGTAGATATTGGAATAATTGAACAAAAGATGTAAGTCTCTCCACTTGTGCTCGGGAGAAATGGCTGCTGCAGGGTGTTATACTGATGCACTGAACACCGTTTGAGCGGAGATTTTCCTATGCATGGAGATAGAAGTAAGATATAGACATCTGCTGTTAGACAGGACATATGGGGTGCGAGTCTGGTGATCTAAATCAGTGCAGACTCGCTCTCCTACATCCTGCTTAATGAGAGTGTCTGTAATAGAGCCAGATATAGAAAATATGAATCACAAAGGGAGAGCGGAAGAGTATAAAAAGGAGAGAAGGGATATTAGCCTCAGAGTGCTGCTTCCCATGGTGTGTACGATACACATTGGACCGTGGGTAAGCGTCTCTGGGGCTTCCCTAATTACCAGAATGAGTGCAGAGAAATGGCACTGCCGTGCAAAAAGGCTATCCCTTCTGTGCCCTGATGTAAATACAGTGCAGGGACACATGCAGGGTGCGCTAGTGCACTAAGTGTCCAAAGGAAATACCTGTAACCAGAGAGTGGCTGTTCGTAGTAGTCCACCGATGAGGGTCCCCCCTGTAAATTAAGAGGGATATCCCTGGGGTTCCCACCCAGATGCGCGTTTCGCCGAGAGGCTTTCTCAGTGGGTGGCCTGCAGAGGGTGACGTGAGTTCCGGTTATAACCCGGCATCATCCAATAGAAATCTGACTTTGGTAATAGGCAAGTAAGTATGCCCTATGAGAGGACTCCTAGGTCAGGCCAATGAGGGAGTTATGAAGTGATAGGCATTTATATGAGCCAATCGAATTTGAGGAAAAAACAGACACATGGCTAATTAGCATATGTAAACATGCTGGTGATTACAGTCCGTAAGTCTTAAGAAACAGAATTGAGACCTGCTCTAATTAAAAAATGCCTGGTGTGGGAATACTGTATAAATATACATATCCACATGTCACGCGCACACACACACACATGCGCGTCCCTCTGTATGTGCACGCGCGGATGCATGTTGCATGTGTTTGCTATACGTAAGTTAGATGGGGAGAAAGGAAAAAAAGGGGAGAATCAGGGATCAAGCAATGAAAATATCGATGTAGGGGGATACATTATGTCATTGTATGGGACTGCAATGAATAGCTCACATTATGTTTTAAGCCCTCTATGTATGGTTGAATTTGTGTCAAATGGTTGTCTAATAGGTGAAGTAAATCAAAGTGATCTCAAGGTTTCAAATGAGATAAATTGTGAATGGATGAAGATCATAGTCAGTGATATGTAAGTGAACAAAAAGACTAAAAAATAATAGTAAATAAATAAAATAAGCTAAATGTATGAATAAAATGAAAATGATGAAAGAAAAAATAATAAATAAATAATAAAAAATAAAAATTATAAACTAAAAACATAAAAAAATATAATACAGAATAATAAACATAAAGATGTTTATAATGCTAGTGATAAAAGTAAATTAGAGAGAGTGATGATAGCATCAAATTTATAGTGAAGATGAGTAATAGGAGATGCATACATATAGTATGTAATCTATTTGATGTGCATGTGTGGACACATAGTCATACACATGTGAGGGTGAAATTCATATGACAACAGTATAGAAATAAATAACCAGTGTAGGTATAAAAGAGATGATAGTTAAAAATAAGATGACCTAATATGGCATACACAGAGGAATTAACATTAGAAATTGTATATAGTAGATAGTGAGAATATTACATCGATGATATCAGGTGGTGACAGAAGGATTGACAGAGTAGATATACTATATCTAGAGAAAATCTTACAGAAAGCACTGTAGTATTTCCTTCGTTCAGTCCAAATGGAGTGACTGTATTCAGTCTAAAGATCCACTGGATTTCTCTTTGTAGTAGAATTTTGTTAAGGTCCCCTCCTCTAATCCCAAGTCTGATGTGTTCAAGTCCAAATGCTTTGAGATCCTGGGGGGATCCTTTGTGTAATTTCAAGAAATGTCTCGCTACCAAAGTAAGTATCTTCATTTATTGTGTGTCGACCAATGCATTTCTGACATTTCCAACATGCTCCAAGATCCTCTGTTTCAATGTCCGCGAGGTCATCCCTACATACCTGAGTTTGCATGGGCATTCTAGACAATATATTACCCCCATTGCATTACAATTGATAAATTGTCAGATCTCAACGAGTTTATGATACTGATCATATATTTTGTCTTTCTTGGTGATATGTCCACAGGCTTTGCAATTGCCACAAGGGTAGGTTCTTTTAATTTTAGTGATCTTTGGAGGGTATCTATTGAAGTGGCTTTGGACCAAAGTATCTCTTAAGTTGGTAGATCTACGCCAACTAAATGCAGGTTTGGTTTCCAATCTTTTATTCAAATCATTATCCATAAGAAGGATATGCCAATGCTTTTGGATAATGTTTTGTAATGTCTCCCACTGTCTACAAAAGTCTCCCACAAAACGGACTTTGTTGTCATTTCTTCTATTATTGTGAGCAGGAAAAATAAGGTCTTCCCTTTTCATTTTGGAGACAAGATACTTGGCATTTTTGATAGATTTTTTGCTATATCCCCTTTTAAGGAGTCTTTGGGTGAGTTCCCCACTTTTCTCTTCAAAGGTATCATCTTCTGAACAGTTACGCCTCAAACGCATAAATTCTCCTTTCGGTATATTCCTAATTGTTGCTGGGAAATGAGAGCTCCCATGAAATAGGACACTGTTTGTGGCCGTTTCTTTTCTGTAAAGTTCGGTCATAATTTTACCATGTTTGTCACAAATGAGTTTTAAGTCCAGGGAGTTTGCCGTAGTCTTACTCAGGGTGTAGGTCAGTCTCAAATTGAGATCATTGTTATTCAGGGTTTTAAGTAATTGATGAAGATCATCCTCTGGGCCTTGCCACATCATGAGGATGTCATCTATGTAGCGTAGCCATGTTGTTACATTATTGGTGTATTTCTCATTTTCCTCATTAAAGACAGATTCCCTCTCCCACCATCCGAGGAACAGGTTGGAATAGGTGGGCGCACATGCTGCGCCCATCGCTGTTCCTAGGATCTGTAGGTAGAACCTGTCATCAAAGGTAAAATAATTTCTGAAGAAAATTAATTCAAGCATTTCCAATATAAATTCATGAAAATTGTCCATGCCTTCTGTATTAAGAAAATATCTTACTGCAGCAATCCCAGCTTGATGTCCTATACTAGTGTATAGTGACTCGACATCAAGAGTCACCATATACTGATCATTTTCCAATTCTACATCATGTAATTTTCTTAATACATCCGATGTATCTTGCAGATAAGATGGTAAGGCACATACGTGATGACGGAGATGCTTGTCCACAAAAATGCTACCTTGTTCTGTAAGACTTCCTATCCCTGAAACGATAGGTCTGCCCGGAGGTTTGTGTATATCTTTATGTACTTTTGGTAGCATGTAAAATGTAGGTGTTTTAGGGCATTTGACCTGTAGAAAATTATGCTCATCCTTGGTTATGATACCATTTTTGAAGGCATTATCTATTATCTTATCATAGAAATAAGAGAAGTGATTCATAGGGTTGAACTTCATAAGTTTGTAGCATGAAGTGTTTCCCAATTGTCTTTGTGCTTCCTGGAGATATTGATCTTTGGGCCAAATCACCACATTACCCCCTTTGTCTGAGGGTTTAATTATCACATCTGTCCATTCTTTTAATTCCCTCAGGGCGGTTTGCTCCTGTTGGTTCAAGTTATCATTATTATGAATATGATGTTTCCCACTACTATCCATCTGTAGTTAATCTAAATCTCTGGAAATTAGGTCCATAAAGACCTTAACTTCCGGACAGATACTGTCTTGAGGTGAGAATGTAGATCTTCTTTTACAAACTGATTTTCTACCCTGTGGTGTGATCTTATATCCTGTGTCGTCACCCTCATATAGTTCTTCCAGGGTTAAAAGCACTTCTAGATCTTCATTAGTGTCTAGAGTGATGGAATGATCCAAGTGAGGTTGAGTGGATGAAGTGATTGTGCCATCTTCGGTGGTATCTACGGTGTCCATATGACTTTGTTTATTTGAGAAAAATTTCATAAGTAGGAGTTTCCTCCCAAAGAGTCTGAGGTCTTTTTACCATTTGAAGTGGTTAAAGGAGCTGGTCGGTGAGAAAGAGAGACCACGACTTAATACCTTGGTTTGTTCTACCGTCAGTATTTTGTCGGATAGATTGATAATCCTAAGGTTATCATTAGTAGTCATTATCTCTTGTTTATCCTGGTGGATTGTCTCAGTAGTTGTAGGGAGTCCCATATCCTTGGTTCTCTTATTCTTCTTCTTGCTCCTCCGCGGCCTTCTCGTCTTGCCTGTTGGTATCTGCCCCTTGTCCCTCTGTTTTCTCCTAAAAAAGTGAAGGAAATTCTTGGTGGGGTTTGGGAATTGTCCTCAGTACCAGAGGATTCTATCTCTGATGAACTGTATTGTGTATCTCTACTGTAATTTGGTCCCCTGGTTAGGTGTTTCCATTTGAAGATATTACCAGATGTGAAGTCACGTTTGTCTCTCATAAACTTGTTCTTTTTCCTCTCTATGAGTGCTTTTTCATATATGTTTAATTCCTCCTAACTTTTTTCAAAACATTTTTGAAAATTATCTTTTTCCCAATTTTCAAGTTTTTTACCCAAAGTATTTATCTCCCTCTCACATTCCTCCAATATAAGTAAGTCGTGTTTTGTAAGTATGGTCATAAGTTCTTGAGAGCATCTTAGTAGTTATAAGTCTCGTTATTAGAGCAGACACAATAGACATAAAGTTCCTTCTTAATTATTCTGGAAACATGAAATAATGTCCTGTGATAGTGCAAGAACTGATATTACATTCCCACGTGATGATTCTATGCATGGATTTGATCTAAGAATAACATAGTGGGTTTCACCCTGAATTTCAGGGGATGTAGTCAATAGCCGCCTATATTTACACTGAAGGGTATATATATTTATGAAATTATCTATCCCTCCAGTATATATTTTTGCCACTTTATTTGACCATAGTGTCTTTATTACTGTGTCTGACCCACTACTCTGGGTAATTGAATATGGACACATAGTTGTCCTTACCTATTTTTCTTCTTTCAGGCACCCATTTCTCGACCTATTGTGGCCCATACTCTATGTTATGGTTTGTTCGTCCGTTTTGTTGTATGTATACTGATATCTATTTCCTGGATATCATTATTTTATTGATTTAAGAATAAAAGTTGTATTTTACAGTATTACTTTAGTAGGTTGAGTGCACCACAAAAGAGAGTATTCTTTCTTCCTATTTTCTTCTTTACTCATAAATAATCTTGTGACACTGTAAGTGGCAGCGCAGTGTGTTTTTCTTTTCTTATTCATAAAAAATCTTGTGACACTGTAGGTTATTGATACAGCAGTGTAATATTTAAAATTGGCACAAAATTACGTGTGTGCAGTAGCCCACTTCATTCGTTTCGTTCATATGGAGGATGATCAGTTGAGACTTGAGCAGGAACCACGTACTAGTGCTGGAGCTGCTGCCAGTGCCACCAGTCATGACAATACTAGTCCATCTACATCAGGGATGGGGAACCTCCTGCCTGGGGGCTGTATAAGGCCCGTGGAATCATTTGGTCTGGCCCTCTGAGCTTTTTCCTGCTATCCTCATCTGGCTAGCAGGGGGCCTAGAATGGTGCAGCCAGATTCTATGCAGCAGTGTTGACTGGAGTGTCCTTAGGACACTTCACACAGTCAAACCGCTGCCCTTACAGCTCCCCGGAGCATCCTCAGGATATTCCGGGCATTGCTATAATCACCGGCAATTGTGGCCCCACCCTTTTGTGGCATCACATGGATCTACATCATCTACTAAAGCCGATGCCCAAGGGCATACAGGGCTTAAGACAGGGCTTAAGTCAGGGCATCTAAAATCAAGAACCAATCTTTCACAGAGGTTGAGAAGAAAACATCATAGGGAAAGTTAGCTGCAGAAAGACATAAAATTGGCAATATACCAATTTCACCACATGAAGTGGCAAGGAAAGGCTAAAGCCTTGGCCTGTATTTATGAATTGTGGTCCTGCCTCTTATGATGATGTAAGCACAAGTGAACATAGAAATCGAGGATGCTACTGTGGAAGTGCACCAGGATGAGCAGGATATTTGTGTAGCTGATGCTAATGAGAATGTTGATGATGAGGATGTTGATGATGATGTTGTTGATGAGGATATTGTTTGTGTAAATTAAACAACCAGTGGATGAAACAGTTGTTGCCCATGATTTTCATGCCTGGGCATAACACAAAAAAACTTGGTTGTGTCGACTCATCTGCATCACCAGTGGGGTTTGTTTTTTTTTTGGAAAGTTTAGTTTTTCTCTGCAGATGCACTTGCTAGAGAAACTGAAGGAGAAGCCACAGCTGCATCATGTGCCACTTGAGCTGACAATTTGCTTACCAACAGCTCTTTGCATCTCTTCAGTCATGTGTCCGTTGGGAAGAAAGACACAATGTCTTCATCCCGTCTGGGATGAAAATCCATTCGCAGCAGCAGCATCAAGGATTCTCAAGAAATACACAACGTAAGACTTAAACCTTAAATCTTAAATCTTGCATTTGGTCTGTTCGGCTTGTCCACATATCTGTGGTTAAGTGGACAGTGGATACAACGGCATTTGGAGACCACTAATTTAATGTTTTTTTTCAATGTCTCTGTACAGCTTGGTAAATCATTTTCTAGTGAAGTGGAATCTTTGCAAAGGATTGTTTAACAGTCAATTGCTTTTGAAAGCACTATTAGTAGTCTTCCTGGTCCCCTTCTGGGATGAAAATCCACTCCCAGCAGCAGCAGGCATATCACTCAAGGATTCTTCTGGGGCAAGGACTGATGTGAATGAGAAAAATATTTTTTGTAAATGCCCCCCCTCCTCCCTCATAAATTTGCATCGGAATCAAAAATTAAATTAAATTTACTACCAATCAACCCTTCCTGTCCGTCCCTGCCTTCAATTGCATACATATTCCAACTCCCTCAGGCCTCTTGAATAATAAAAACATTTGTTTCCTGATGTGCCATGTTGGAAGTTGTACTGCCACGTGTTTGTGCCGCCCACTGCTCCCGCTTAGCTTAGTCAGCCAGCTAGCTTGGTGCAAATTTTGGGCCTAAACCAGATGAAAACAATATTGTGAGCTGTGAGGTGGTCAAAATTGATGGGAAATGAGTGGAAATTAATGTTATTGAGGTTAATAATAATGCAGGAACAAAAAATAAATAAATGTGATTTTAGCAAATTTTATCAATTTTTGAAAAAAAATACAGATCCAAAACCAAAACATGCAAGGAGCGGTTTTGGTAAAACCAAATCCAGATCCAAAACCAAAACACGGGTCAGGGCGCACATCTCTAATAGATACAAACTATGAAAACTTGAACCACGTCCAGCAAGTCAGAAGGTGTGGTAAAACAGTAGTTTTTATTCACCACAACTCAGCAGCTACTGCACAGCAAATATGTCAGGTCTTTTACAACAGCAGGTTACCAATATTTTTATAATAAAGCAATCACAGCAGTGGATTTACACTTTTGGTCACAGCCGGTGTACACAAGATCAGTCGACCCTCCTGGTCCCGGCACCCTGACGCTAACCCACTCCAACTCAGCCTATCGCCTGGCTGACTTGTTCAGCATCAGGAGCCCCGGAGGTATATTTACTAAAGATCGATTTTGAATTTGGTTCGATTTGCATTTGATTTTTTTTCTTTCGATTTCCATTAAATTTTGATATTGGAGATTTACTAAAGCCAAAATCGAATGTCAAATCGTAACTAAATGTATTTTAGATTAGCATATTATATTTATGAAGAAATTATAAATCACTTTTCTAGAGTGTGCACAAGTGTTTCCAATTTTTTTCCCTGTTATTTAGTGTGCATGTGATACATTTGACCCAATAGGAAGTAAGAAGAAGTTAAGTTCGATTTTGCATTCGAATTAATTGAGATTTGAGGTACGATTTTGGAAGGGATTTCAGAAGCTGAACACAAAGAGTCTCATTCAGACCCAGTTGCAAGCGCTGAGCGCTCACAACCGGGTCAAAGGTTAGGCCCTGCGCATGCGCAGCGGCCGCACTGCGTGTGCGCAAGCCCCGGAGCGAGAGAGAAACTCTCTCGCTCTGGAGCTCACTACAAAAGGGTCGGCTGTCGATGTTGATCGACATCTCGCCCCGTTTTGTAGGCGGGGTGGGGGGGTGGCTACACAGACGGAGGCAAACGCCTGCCGTTTTGTGGGCGGCCGCACTGACCTCAGCAGTGATGTCAGTGGGGAGCTTCCTGCTCGATCAGAGCAGGAAGCTCCCTCGGGCTTGCGGCTGCCGAGACCCAACCTTAGGCTCTCATCGCAAGCCCCGATGGTCTCGATGGTCTTGACCATCGCGACCATCACCCTGGTCGTTCGCTAAGCTGTGGGTGGTAACCCACAGCTTAGCTAACGACCAGGAGGCCGCACTTAAAAATAGAAGCGGCCGCCCTCATTCAGAATGAGCGCTCGCTTCTTGCGAGCGCCTCTGAATGAGGGCCAAAATCCCTTCTTAAAATCGACCAAAATCGAATTGATTTGAAAATCGAATATTAGCAAATGAGGGATTTGTTAAGGGATTTTGCAGTTCGATTTAAATTAGATTTCAGTTGATTTTATCGATTCATAAAATCTAATACCAAATCGAACTTTAGTAAATTTCCCCCTTGATCCTTGTTCTCAAGAGAACTTTAAAGGGGAATACACACTAGACGGTATGCTCCATAAGCGATATCGTTAGTGTTTGACCTTGATCTTCCGGGCTCTCCCGGGCAAATGACATCGAGCATACACATTGAATGATATAGTTAACGATACTGTTCAGTGACGTAACCCTGCACTTCCCCAAACTTTCAGTTCCTGACGATATTGTCAGATTGACCTTCATGTTCGGAAGACAACAGACATCATGGACAACCCGCGGGAACGCGCATCGTTCATCGTTTTGAGCATACACACTGGACGATATGAATAATAATGATGTTGTTATCGTCCACATCATTCAGTTTTATCTTTAAGTGTGTATGCCCCTTAAGCGAAGCTCTCATGTGCTGACTATTACCAGGCTGCAAGACCTGGACCAGACCTGCCAAACACCTACACCCAGGTAACCAGGTGGTAAGTATGTCCCAACTCACTTTGCACCAGGTAACCATCCTGGGCCAATCTACTCAGCTATGGCTCTTTGACCCTCCCACTAAGCTTCACCTTCTTTGGTGAAGCTGACAGACTTCCAGGTGAACTCACCCTAATGGTAGCAGTGGCCCTGAGTAAAAGTGAGTTTCAGAGGCAGTTCATTTATAGAGGAAGATGAGCTGAGCAGCAAAATTGGCTAAGCGTCTTTTTTTGCAAAACTGACATAGATAAAACTGGAAGCGACAAAACTACTTTGCTTCATTGTGTCAGGATGCGGCCTGGGATCGGCCACTACTCACTTCTGCCCTGGCGTCCTTGGGCTTAGGTGTCCAGACGCTGGGAGTGGAGGTGAGTGGTGACTGAGTATTCTCCCTGGGGTCCGCTAGGGCTTCCGTGCGTGCGTCCTGGTTTCTGGGGTGCCAGGCATGGGCGGAGCCATGTTGGTTCATATCACCTGACTAGTCTCTTTCAATGGTAGTCCTGTGGTCACTCAGCTGATCCACTGATCCAATGATCAGCTACCCAGGAGTATTTAAGCCTGACTCCAGGAACAGGTAACGGCTGTTCAACTTCGCTGTTCCAGTGACTTGTGATTCTCACCAGTGTTGCTTCAACCCACTTACAGTTCTCTAGAATTCCTGCATTAGCTTCCATGCTATTTTCAGTCTGAGTCTTAGTTTCTATTCCTGTGTGTCTTGTGATGTGCTGCTAGTTCTTTTGCAGTTTATCTGTTACTGAAGTATCAGGTTTCCTGCTAATCACTAATTAGCTCCCAACTGGACATCTAGCAATCCCCAGTATATGCCTGTGTCCACATTTCCCTGTGTTTTGCTGTGCAAATCAGCACCTGCTGATCTAGCAATCCCCAGTATATGCCTGTTTTTCTGTGCAAATTAGCACCTGCTCTGCTCTGTGTTTGTCTGTGCAAATCAGCATCTGGATTTATCAGCAATTCTCAGTACATTTTCCAGTATTCTCATGCAAGCCTGTGATTAGGATCTCTACAACGTCCATGCATTTACTTCATTAAATATAGTTCCAGTCTTCTGCCATTCCCAGGTACCTACCCTGCTCACTTGGTGCGGCAAAAACCAAATCCCAATTGGAGGGGTCACTGGAGAAAACCACCAAGTGAGTTAGACTCCGCGCCTCTGGGCAGGTCTAGCCAAACCTGGGTGCAGCCGCAACTAGGAGACCTAGCTAAAGTCACTTCCCTAGTCACCCGAACCCTCCGGCTCACCGTCCTCCACAGAGGAACACTTGCACCGCATCGTTGACAGTTTGAACAGCCCAATATGCAAGCCGCTGGGTTCCAGGGTGAAGAAAGCTTTCAAAATCTACTCCTTCGTGTGACTGCACAAGAGACAGCTCTGCAACTCGTGAGACAGCAGCTGCAAGAACTTTGTAGACAATTGATGGTTATTCATTCTGTTCTCGCCTCTTTGTCTCCAGGCACACCACAAGTTCCGCCAGTGAATTCTCCTGTATCCTCTTCTCCAGAGTTTTGTTCTGAAGTTCCAATTACTCCTACTGATGAAAACTTTTCTGTGTATACTAGTGAACCTTTCAAGTGTCCTCTGGTCTCCCAATTATCTGATATTTGTGACCTTGAACCCTTCAAAAGTTTCTACCGGCTTGTAGAACAACTACAAAATCTCCGTACCAAAAATTTTCAAGTTATTCCCAAGCTTTCTAGTGCTACCCCTGACTTGACTAACATCTCTTCCAAGCAAAATAAGGTAAGGCATCAAAGTTTCCTGCGCCCTAAACATACTGAGGTTGAACGTCAGCGGCGCCGGGAACTACATTTGTGTTTATATTGCGGTTATGACGATCACTTTCTTAAAGACTGTACTCTGCGCCCACTGAAAAGTGATGGCAAGTGTGTGACTCCCAATTTCTACGCTTTTAGTTCTTCCCATCAGTGATATCAGTTTCTTCAGTTACAGATAAGGAGGTGATGTCCACTAAGCAAAAGAAAGTTCAAGTTTTCGATTGAGGCCCTGTCACAAGATGCTTCAACCCTTGTCTAACAAATGTTGGGAGGATATTTCAACCTCCTAAAGTCAGGGACCACTACTCATTCTGTTTCTACTGGTCACTGCCCGAATATTGCCTGTTCCGGTCCCAGCACGGATTCTGCCTGTTCCGGTCCCTGCCCAGATTCTGCCTATTCCGGTCCCAGCCAGTATTCTGCCTGTTCTGGTCCCAGCCAGTATTCTGCCTGTTGCGGTCCCAGCCTGGATTCTGCCTGTTCCAGTCCCAGCCCGGATTCTGCCTGTTCTGGTCCCATCCCGGATTCAGTTTTTCCCAGCATGGGACTCCAATCAGTAGCCCCAGGAGGGGTATCGACTTCCTTACCCCAAGAGGGGGTTTCAAGTCCCATTCCCCAGGAGGGGATCTCAAGTCTCGCACCCCTGGAGGGGTCTCAAGTTTCGTTCCCCAGAAGGGGATTTCTAGTTTTGCACCCCAGGAAGGGGTCTCAAGTCTCACACCCCAGGGGGGCCTCAAGTATCTCACACCCCCAGGGGGTTTCAAGTTTCATACCCCAGGAGGGGTGTTCAAGTGCCGTACCCCAGAAGGAGTCTCAAGTTTTGTACCCCAGAAGGGGAATTTAAGTTTTATTTCCCAGGATGGAATTTCTAGTTCGTTACCCTAGGAGGGGGAGTTAAGTTTAATTTTTCAAGAGGAAAATCCTTGTTCCATACCACAAGGTGAAGATTTAAGCTTCATACCCCAGAAGGGGTTCTCCGTCTCAAGTTTCACACCCCAGACTGAGGTCTCTAGTTCCTCACTCAAGTAGGAGCCTTCCAGTGTCATGTCTGAGAAAGAACATCAACCAAGTTTGGTTGAATCATCCAATCATCGCATTAAAGAATCTCTAATTGATTTCATCTTAGTTCCTAAAAAGAATTCTGTAACTCAGGACCCATCGGATGCTTTAGTGTCCATGACCTTAGATGAAGACGTGTCCCAGTACACCGTATTGCTTAAGCATTATGACACCCTAATGAGAGCCGATCCATCTTGTGGTATTACCCCCACCAACCTTGTCATGTTTCTTTTTATGCATTTTAGAGGTAAAGCCTTGGAGTGGGCTGACCCACTCATTGAGTCCAAGGATCCAATTCTACAAAACGTAATAGCCTTCAGTACAGCTCTGCTTATAGAATTTGCTCCTATGTATCCGTCTTCAGATATCTTTTCTGATAAAAATTCTAGATTGATTTCGGCACCCTCAGACATTAAACTCGGATACACCACTTTATGCCCTTTACAAGATTATACAGTACAGGATCAATCAGTCCGGAAGAAGAAGACTCAAAGAACTATACCCCAGGAGGAGTCTTTAACTATTATACTTCAGGGGAAGTCTTCAGGTGTTTTACCCCAACAGAGGGTTTCCAGTGTTATGTCTGAGAAGGTAGTTTCAAGTGACTTGTCCCTTCCAGTCTGTTTGTGTACTACATCTGAGTTACCTACATTGAAGAAAGGAAAAGGTTCCAAGGAATTTTCATGTTCACAACCAGATCTTTCACCTTCTTCTATAGAGAAGACCAGTTCTTCAGCTACAGTTCTTAACACTAACCAAAGTCTTCTGGGAACAGAGAAATGCTTGAAGGGATTAACCTTTGTGATCACGGGATTCTTGGAGTCCATGGAAAATGATGAAGCCAAGTTGTTAATTGAGAGTTATGGAGGCAAAGTTTCTGGAAAGATTTGCAGTAAAATCAATTATCTTATTATGGGGCGTTACCGTGACAGTAGAACCAATCAAGCGAAAGCAAAGAGTTTTGTGGTCAAGGTTATTAATGAGGATGGCTTGTTTGAATTGATTGACAATTTGTTCACCAAGGAATTAATCTATGAGCAAATCACCTCAGGAAGCAATATTCCAGCACCTTCTAGAGTTCTTGAAGATATCTGACAGGCTCAGTTAAGATTTAGGATTTTTTTCAAGTTCTGGTGTTTCAAGTTTATGGAAGCTTTTCTTGTATTTCAGGAAGGGAATTTTCATGCACATTTTTTGGTGTCCAGAGTCCACCCTAAAAAGGGGGGCACTGTCAGGATGCAGCCTGGGATCGGCCGCTACTCACTTCTACGCTGGCGTCCAGATGCTGGGAGTGGAGGTGAGTGGTGACTGAGTATTCTCCCTGGGGTCCGCTAGGGCTTCTGTGTGTGCATCCTGGTTTCCGGGGTGCCAGGCATGGGCGCAGCCATGTTGGTTCATATCACCTGACTAGTCTCTCCCAATGGTAATCCTGTGGTCACTCAGCTGGTCCTCTGATCAGCTACCCAGGAGTATTTAAGCCTGACTCCAGGAACAGGTAACGGCTGTTCAACTTTGCTGTTCCAGTGACTTGTGATTCTCACCAGTGTTGCTCTGTTTTTTTTCTTCAGAGTATTGCTTCAACCCACTTACAGTTCTCTAGAATTCCTGCATTAGCTTCCATGCTATTTTCAGTCTGAGTTTTAGTTCCTATTCCTGTGTGTCTTGTAATGTGGTGCTAGTTCTTTTGCAGTTTCTCTATGTTACTGAAGTATCAGGTTTCCTGCTAATCACTAATTAGCTCCCAACTGGACATTTAGCAATCCCCAGTATATGCCTGTGTCCACATCTCACTGTGTTTTGCTGTGGAAATCAGCACCTGCCAATCTAGTAATCCCCAGTATATGCCTGTTTTTCTGTGCAAATCAGCACCTGCATCTCTAAGCATTCCCAGTATATGCCTGTGTCTACTCTGCTCTGTGTTTGTCTGTGCAAATCAGCACCTGGATTTCTCAGCAATTCTCAGTACATTTTCCAGTATTTTCATGCAAGCCTGTGATTAGGATCTCTACAGCTGAGAGAAAACCACCAAGCGAGTTAGACTCCACGCCTCTGGGCAGGTCTAGCCGAACCTGGGTGCGGCCGCAACTAGGAGACCTAGCTACAGTCACTTCCCTAGTCACCCGAACCCCCCGGCTCACCGTCCTCCACAGAGGAACACTTGCGCCTGATCGTGACACATTGCACTGATCAATTTGATGTGCAAAATTTGTATGTGCGAATGAGTCTGAATCTGTATTCAAAGTGCTATGATTCAGCGGCCACTGCTCTAACTCATGCCAAGTCTGTTCTGCTACAACTTTGTATATATTTAAAACGAATCCTTGTGTGGATAAAGTTACAGCCCAGCATCTCTAGTACACTTTGAAAGGTGTTTCACTCATACTTGCCAACTCTCCCTCATTGTCAGGCAGACTCCCTAAAATAGTAGCAATCTCCCTGTCTCGCTGAAAAGTCTAGCAGTCTCCCTGATTGCACCTTAACCCCATTATGTAGCCATTTATATTAAAAAAACAGAGATATATACATTCAAATAGGATCATTAGTATAATTTCCCTGCATTGGTAATAAGGAACCCTATGGCTACATGTATTTTCTGAAAAGTTTTAGTGTGTTTTCAGTCATCAACAAATACATTTTACTAACTGCTGTTGGGCTCGTTTACATTTGGATGCAAGTCAGTATTATGACACGTCTCTCAGATGTAGCAGTACATGCCCACTTTACCACCATGCTCATAGGTGTTGCTATCACAATCTCCCTGAAATGCTTTTTCAAAAGTAGGCAAGTATGGTTTCACTGCATCTGCATTGATAAGCAAAATATAAAGAAAGAGATGCTACACTACACCTCTCAGAGTGGCTAAGTCTCGTCATATGGTTAATTGACCAGGGCCAGATTAACAATTGTGCAGGTGGAGCTACAGCTCCAGGGCTCCACACAAAAATAGGCCCATCATCAGCATGATGATGACCAGCTGCCTAGCTGGTCACACAGTCAGCCATAAATTATAAGTATTAAAATAGTTTTTCTAGGTTTCTCACAAAATTATGCATTTTTTTTTTATGTATTTAGGGAGACAGTGGGGCTGATAGTGTATGTAGTGTACTTGGCTCTGGTCACACCCACACAGCACTGGTTACAGCTCCTCCCCTTCTCAGTACAGGCCCTTGGACATTTTCAGCCCCAGGCCCATGTAGCCCTTAAACCAGTACAGCAAATGGTGACCTTTTTACCAAAGCTGAGTGACATCACAAATGCTTTTTATGATGTAACAAGTCGCACAGTCAGTATATTGATGTGAAAAATTACATTCTGCATGCATTTTGCCATTGATTTCTATTTATCATGAATTTATAATTTATCTATCATTTATGTTAAAATATGCTTACGTTGAAAGGTCAGTAGGTATATTTGGGCCAATTCACATATTCTTCTCACCCCCTGCTGGACACCTATACGACTAGGCGCCCGACGGAGCAATTCAATAGTTTCCCCGTTCGGGAGCCCATTAGTTTTTACCGTGGCTAAAAGCACTGGGCTTAGCTGTGCAAAGCGGCTAAACCCGTCTGAAGAAGTGGTTAGGGCACTCAAACAGCCGTTCAGGCACTGAATCCACCATTAGGGGGCACAAATAAACAGACTTCGCACACATTTCTCCACACACCTCAGGAAGCTGCGAGAAGAAATGTGTCGTCCCCCCCCCCCCCTCCCCGCAGCTTTAGGAGTCCGAAAGGAGCAACAATTGAATTGCTCTGTCGGGCGCCTATTCGTATAGACACCCAGCGGGGGGCTTCTAAAATAATTGAATTGCCCCTATTAACAGATATAGTTGATAACCTACAGTTCTATAGCAAGTAACATGATCAGTCTATTAAGGTGATAAATCATCACCTTTACTATCTATCTATCTATCTATCTATCTATCTATCTATCTATCTATCTATCTGTCTGTCTGTCTGTCTGTCTGTCTGTCTGTCTGTCTGTCTGTCTGTCTTACATTATTTTTATATTTAACATTTAGGTTATAATAAGCATCCCTTACATTGTGAGATGTCAAATCATCATTTACAGTTGATATTTGACAGTTCTCTACAAAATGGTGACTATTCTGCCAAAGCTGTGACATCACAAAGGCATTTTATGATGTATCAAGTCACATAGTCAGTATACTGAGGTGAAAAATCACCTCCTGCATGCATATTGCAATTGCTACCTATCTATAATGTATTTATAATCTATCATTTAGGTTAAAATAAGCTTACTCTACAAAATCAGTAGACATATTAACAGATACAGTTGGTAACTGACAGTTCTATTGCAAGTCACATTTATCAGTCTATTGAGGTTATAAATCACATCATACCTGCATTTCACCAATTCTATCTATCTATCTATCTATCTATCTATCTATCTATCTATCTATCTATCTATCTATCTAACTATCTTTTATTAGATTTATATATAACATTTAGGTTAGAGTAAGCATACCTTTGAGTGCGTGGGATGCACTAAACGAAAAATGCGATAAAAGCCCCGTTTCTGGGGTTTTACCGCATTTTCCGTATGCACTAATGTGCTACCGCCGGGTCTCCGATGTGGAAGGTAACGCCAGCTATTGCTGGTGTTACCCTATAGAAGCCTATTGGCTTCTACCGCAACCCTCCCAGGATGCCCCGCGGCCGCCGTATCACTCTGCTCATGCGCAGACGGACTCCCGGGTCATAAACCTGACGGAAGAGCTGTCCTTTGCTGTACTGATTGCATATGTTAGTGCATCCCGCCCATTGTGAGATGTTATATCAGCAGATACAGTTGATAACTGACAGTTCTCTACAAAGTGGTCAGGCTCAGACAACAACAATGGGATGGATGGAACTGCAGCTCCAGGCCTCCACATAAAAATAGGCCCATCATCAGCATAATGATGACCAGCTGCCTAGCTGGTCTCACAGTCAGCCATAAATTATAAGTATTAAAATATTACTGTGAATAAGATATCATATTGGAGAAAGTCATAAATATACAGTAACAGTATGTCAGAATGATGTTCTATATGTCCCACACTAGGTACCTGAATGGTCCTTGGTAAAGCGGTGCAATATTATGTAGGCTCCTATAGATGTAAATTCTCCCAAAGACGATGACAATTAAATATTATGATCTCACCGATGAACAGAAAGAGCCCCAAGCCTGAATTCAAAGTAACATGTACAACACACTCAATAGTTCGCTCATGCTCGGACTGCTGAAGTGCGCTGTTCTTATATCACCTCCACTATGCTTTTAGTCAGTTCTGTCACGGTCACCGGCTTTACGCTATATATGGTCTACAGATATGAAAAGTCATATTGAGGTCTCTGGTGTTGCTGGGACCGATTTGTTGTTATAGGGCCTGATTCAGTACGGATCACAATTGCAATCGCAGCTGTGATTTCGGCACGGAACGCAGATGCGAAAATATGCTAATGCTTGCCAAAGCTCAGCCGGCATACCATCGACACACCTCGGCCAGTCACGCAGCATTTACCGCAGCTGACCAACCGCAGACACTGCAAGACTCCTCGCACGCAGAGAGCACTCATGCTGCATATGCAATTGCAGTGGCTCATTTATACACGCTCATGAAACCGCATTCAAACATACAGACGCGCCTGCGTTCTTCCGGCCACCCCCATCACCAGCCCCAACGCTGACAGCCGTTTCTCTCACTTTGCATTGGATTCCTCTGTGCGTCCATAGATGCACTGCGATCACTGCACATGTGCACTTGCGATCGGTACTAAATTATTCCCATAGTGCGCCCAGTAACCAGCTCAAGCCTGGGTTACTGCAGTGGGCAGTTAGTACAGCGCTGCTTTGGAGTGGTTGGTCGGCTGCTTCTCAATCCTTAGCCATAAGTAATGTATGGTCTGTGGGTTATGCTGAAGCTTTTGTTGGGACCGACCCAGCAAAAGGGAATGGCATTGGCTTATTGTTCTATTCTTGGATTCATGCCATCGTCATGCATGCTTCCTCTAAATATGGACGTTAGGGCAGATTCATTAGCTGTGGGTTCCATGTGCTTGTGGGCAGGGCCGTTTCTAGGGGCAGGCGACCCGTGCAATCGCACGGGGCGCGCCGCCCAGCAGAAACAGCCTGTTAACTGCCGGGCGCCCGCTGAGATTCAGTTACCAGCGGGCACCCGGCAGAGCAGAGCAGCCGGAGAGACGGAGCCTCCGGCTCCCGGCTCCCCCAGTGTGCACTATGGGAGGACGTCATGACGTCTTTCCCATAGTGCAAAGGAGATGCCGAGCGGAGCGGACGCTGGAGTGGGACTGAAGGTAAGTATTAGTGGGTTTTTTTATGTGCAGGCAGCCTGGACAATACTCTGGGGGCACTTCTGCTAGGGGAGACACCACTACTGGGGGCACCAGGGCACTACTACTGGGGACATTACTCGGGGGGCACTTCTACTGGGGGCATTGCTTAGGAGGTGCCACTACTGGGGGCATTACTCAGGGCCCAGGGGCACTACTACTGGGGGCACTACTACTTGGGGCTTTACTACTTTGGGCACTACTACAAAGGGAGCATTACTATTGGGGGCACTAATACAGGGGGCATTAATATTTTGGGCAATACAACTGGGGACACTACTACTGGGGCACTACAGCAGGGACCAATACTATTGGGGGCATGGCATAGGGGGCACCACACCTGGGGGCACTACTACTGGGTGCACTGCATAAAGGGCACCACTACTGTGGGCTCTGCATAAGTTGCACTACCACTGTGGGCACTGCATAAGGGGCATAAATACAGGGGACATTGCATATGGGGACAACTACAGGGGGCACTGCATAATGGGCACTTTTGCCTGAGAGCCAGTGGGGGGGAAGCCTAAGACCTGTCGGGATGGAATGGCAAGGGAGGGTGCTGGAATGAAGTGTGTATTATGTGAATCTTGTGTGTTTTGTGTGGTTCTGGATTTAATAATGTATTTGAGGTGGATGTGGTTTTAAAACGTAGTTTATGTGCCTCTGGCTTTTCCAATCTATTATGTGGAAGTGGTTTGTTGCAGTGTATTATATGTGGATCTGGCTTGTATTTTCAATGTCCTGGATTCGCTCCCAACGCACTAAAAACGAGTGTGATGCAAGGTCATACTTCTGCAAATGTCACACCAAAGGCATACACACAGAAATTCGGCGTGGGCTTGTGACAGCTAGGCCACACCCCATTTTTTGAGCGCGCGCCGCAGGCTGTCTTACTTTTGTTTAGCTACATAGATTTTTCAGCGCTTTGCATCTGACAGGTTTGCCACCCCTGGGCTCAGTAGTCACAGTGGCTGACATTCTGTGGTCTTTCGAGATCACACTCCCTTACTGTGATACCACACCCCCTAGCGATGAGGCCACGCCCACTCCACAATATTACTGCTTCGAGGGGGGGGGGCGCATTTTGACTGCTCGCACTGGGAGCCTCAAACCCTAGAAACTGCCCTGTTTGTGGGTTAACACATAATGCCCATTTCATGGGATATTTTTCATGAAGCGCGCTCTCGATACCCATGGAACTCAATTAGAAATGGCAAGTCGTGGATATCACGTGTTAGTTCTGCTATGTGTGACTTATGTGAAGTACATGAATGAGTGGTGAAATCATCCCAAAAAGTAGCAAATACTGTAAGATAGCAGGACAGTGGAGGAGGCTGTTAGTGGCCATATAAAAAGAGTAAGAAAACATCGCAAAGTTTACCAAATCTCATACAAGGAACCGTGTGAATACTCCAAAAGATATACCTTTTAATGGTTAATATTAGCAATATAAAAACATAGTAAAATATATATATATAATATATAACATGCATAGGTATAGACATAAAATGTTGTGCCAATGACCTGTGTACAAATAGTGTATAGGGGTAAAATCAGATATATTCACTTGTATAAAAAGTCCTCCAGAGTGGAACTTGCAATGTATATACTGTATACTCCTCCACTGTATCATGAGCTTTCAAAAAAAATAAAATATAGTCTAATTAAAAAAAAGTGTACACAGGGCCAGATTCATTACGGATTGCTATTGCAATCATGTATGGGTGCGTAATATCCTGCAGCCTATGCAGTCCCTTAGAATGAATAGACATTATCCCACTGTATACACTGTAGCTGGGATCAGCTGAAGGGGATTTATGTCCTTTTGCTCTTTAGTTGATATTGAAGTGTGGTTTTCAGTGGAGGAAAATGCAGGTGGATGGAGAGTTATAGGGACCTATTCATCATAACTAATATATCGATGGAGGTAATTAGGTTTATAACTTGCATGGAGTTCTACCTAATTACCAGAGGGATTCATCATTCCTCCTCTCCATCAGTATCTATTCCGAAAAGCTTTCATTTTTGCGATGACAGCTTTTCAGGAAATAGATACTTTTCCCTCCCTGCTCTACCTTACCGCAGCTGTGATCAGTGCTGCACATGCGCTGTTACATTCACAAAAGTGGCGCATGCGCAGCACTGCCTACAGCTGCGGTAATTCTGTGTGTGTCCCCCTCCCCTCCGCTCACCTCCCTGTCCCCCACCTCCCTGGCCGCTGCAGCCGCGGACCCCGACCTCCCGTCTGAAGAGGAGAAAGCAGTAAAGTTTAAAAAAACTAAAAAACGTTACTGTGTTCTCCCGGGAGAACGCAGTCGGAGGAGGGACGAGGGAGCGAGCCGGAGGAGGACCTGCCCAGCCGAAAGCAGGTAAGTATAACCCGCTATACGCCCCATGAGAGTGGTGTATAGTAACATTATCAAGTTCTGAAAATACATAATTTTTGGAATTTGATGAATAGCATAATTTCCATATCCCCATACTAATGTACTAATGTATGGGGAGTGTGGAAATTAACGCAGGCGGACTTAACCAGTGATATCTCCTGTGCTAAGTGTGTTAATGAATACTAAAATAACAGTTATTAAGGAAAATGTCCTTAAAACCGTTATTTTAGTGTTGATGAATAGGCCCCGTAATCAGCACTGGTGTAACTGTCTGGCTCTTGCTCTTTCGGCTCCTCATTCCTCTTCTTGTACAGCCTGAGAGATGGAGCTTGTTAGTGGCCATAAGCAAACTATTGGAGGCAGATATGTGGAGTCATATGGTCGATTTTTGCAGTTTTTATAAATGATGAAGAAATGATAGCCAGCAAGTTGTATTTCAGCAAATAAAAGTATCTAATGAATGAAAAATGTCGTAAAACAGAACACACCCATCTGCACGTTCAAAAAACCCTCTACCCTGAATACAACAACCAACATACATGTCCCACATCATTTAACCCATGTTTCTGCTTTTAGAGAAAAGACATGTAAAATGACCTTTTAAAAAGTTATATATACATTGTTATTCATTTGGAGGGGTACTGTACCATGTCCTGTAAATTTTACATTAAAATAAGGATTTCCCCTACTGTTCACCTAGTCTGGAGCTGCGAATTAAAAGCTGCAGTAACTCCCATTGAGACATTAACATGGATTTAGAATTAGATAACAAAAGGTTGCACCCGGCGGTTTTATAACCCACATTAACTAATTTCCAGCCAACTAGCTGTTAGTTGAAGCTCCTCCAAGGTGTACTGTACTTTAGTCCTTCACAGCTGGGGTGCTTTTATGTTCTGTCCATTAATTCCTCGAAGTGCCACATTACTTCTTCTGCAAGTCAGGATAAAGGGGGGCACAAAATCCTGGGCCTCCCTCTCTCAGGCCCCCAAGCCAGAGCTCACTGCTGCACCTGTGCAGTCCAGTGCATTTTCTAGAGGCCGGACAGGAGGGTGCAGGATGGATGACGAGTGAGGGGTGCTGACAAGAGGGGGAGGGCCATAGCAGTGGGGACGGCCCCCTGTCTTAAGTGCCCAAGACACCCAAAGACTTAAACCGGCTCTGTTCTTCAGCCCCATCTTTGCTCAGCTGGAGACCAAGACATTTAGGGGCTGTAACCACCTCAGCCAGTTATTTTGAATTATCTTCATTATCCCATAAGTCATCTTTGCTCTTTGTTTACGTGAATAATTTTCATCTGCTAGATAGCATCCAGATTGTCAGCACTTGTCCGGAGTTTATGTGCACTCCTGTAAAAAAAAACAACGAAGGAGCTGATTCAGACCCGCTCGCTAAGAAGCGGTCACTCGTAGCTGCCGATTGTACGCATTGTGCGCATGAGTATGCATCGCAGTGCACGTGTGCGAACCACTGTGAAAAATCGGTAAGTGTTGGCTCGCCCAGCATAGACTGCCCATCTGAATGAGTGACAGGAGAGGCCGTGTGTGGGTGGTGACAGGGGCAGGCCACTAGAAACGGGAGAGTGGAGGTGCGAATGCAGGCATGCCTGAGTGTTTCAACGCCGTTTCAGAGGTGTACATAATTAAAACACAGCGTCATAGTACACGACACCTGGTTGTATTTCACACTGAAGTGATCATAGTGCTTGCGGAAGGGTATAGTCAACCTCAAGCGCTGCGATCGCATTCGATGGTAACCGATGGTTTCAAGCACTTCCAGGAGATGACGTGCGCAAGTGGGCATCTTATGAATGGCTGGTGGGCGTCTGCATACAGAAAGTGATCGCACGCCAAGTCATAGTGGGCGTGCTAATGCCTTGCTGTGCGATCGCCTGCGGCCATGAGACCCTACCACAAGGGTCTCGTCGCAAGTCCGCATGCGCAGTGGGGGACCATCGACCCGCTTGCGAGTGCTGTGCGCTCACGAGTGGGTCTGAGTCAGGCCCTGAGTGCAGTCAAGAGTCTCCACACTGAAGTGTTGTGTTCAGGTTCAGGATGAAGCCAAGTTACTGGGTGAAACATGTTGATGACAGCGAGGTAAGTGTTTGCCGGCAAACCACCTCTGTTCACTTGTTCCTGCAAGCAATCCAGCTCAGCACAACAACGGTGAGGATTTTACCTGTACACCTTCACGTGGATTTAAACAGCATCATTGTATCAGCTGCCACATCCTTATTAAGGTGTCACCTTCACCCTAAACATATTGACTGTTTATATATAATATTCCTCATAACACAACACTTCAGTGTGGAGACTCTTGACCGCACTCAGATACTATTTATAATAAATTACCCTGTAACCTACTTACCATTTGTGGTTTGGAATTTATATTTATATATTGGTCTATAAGTGAAGCGCCAGGGGTGCATTTTCTTTTATTCTATTTCTCAACATTACAGTAGGGAAGGTGAATCCCTATCCACCCACAGGCTTGCATCCCTTATAGAGTATATAGGTGTAGCGCAGCCTTATTTCGTTTTTTCATAAAATGAAACATTATAACTAAAGCAATCTCTTATCTGTGCATACTCACTAATATATATTTATTTTCTTAGATTTAGATGGTTTTGCTTATGTTTTGGGAAAATATATTAAAATGAATAGTTATGTAACCATTAGGTTTTAACTGTTTATTTTACAGAGCGCTTACAACATTGGGCCGGATTCAGAGTAGTCGCTAATGCAAACACATTTGCAATATTTCCTGCTTAGCAATTTCTGAAATATTCTAACGCATCAGCTGTCAGAATTTGCTTTGCGATGTCCACTAGAGCCTTACTAGCTGCCCACAACTGTGTACACAAACGCAGCCTTGGACAAAGATCCTTAAAACTTTGATACCTCGAGTGAGTCTGTGGTCTCAAAATGGCCTCTTGCTGTCAATCAATTGGGAGTGAATCCTCACAGCAAGCTTGATCACAATTCATTCGCCTCATGTGCGCAATGCGGCTGTGATGCATGCGCAGAGCACCGATAATTGCTCAGCTGCGGAAAAATCGGCAATGCGTTAAACATAAACAAAGAGAAAACTCTGGTGCCTGATAAGTTCTATTGCTGCGTTTAGGGGAGGATGGGGGAGCTTTGATTATCATCTTTTGAAACTGAATTGAAACTTGATATCACCAGTAAATAGGTTACAAACAACTTTAACAGTACAATTTTATTGATGAATTTTTAACATACAGAATAAATCAGGCAAAACGCTACAATCCAGGCAGTGTGATGTCCACCAGGTGGTACTCCTAGAAGGGATGATTCTGAGTTGCACGCAAGTCGCAGTGCGCACGGATCTCATGGATTTCAGCACACTGGGCAAAGAAAATGGCCTCTGCGCCGGTGGAGGCATCCAACATATAAGGAGATCGCTAGTGAGCACAGATTCATCTGTCGATGGACCAAACTTTCTATTTAAAAAGCATTTGTGGGCAGCAACCATTTAATCACACAGACCTCAGCCTGTGGGAGTGTAAACTGACTTCCTTGTATCATGTGTATGGACTGGATGTCATGCACCCAGCATTATATATATATATATATATATATATATAATACTAATGATGGCGGCTGGAGCTGCAGATGTAAGAACAGTGGGCGGGATTGACATCTACACAGATTTTTATTATACAAAGGTAGATTCACGCATTAACATAAACTAATATGCAGGCTGCCACGGCCATATGGAAAAGCAGCCGTACATGCCTCAGAATCAGGCCCAGGGAGTACAAAGATAATTAAACAATAAGTAGCTGCTGAAAGTCATATAATAGTACATTTTGGAGACTGTGTTGGGGCAAATTGTTCTGTATAATATGAGTACCATATTTACTCAAAGGGGAAACTGCAGCGAATATACTCTGTAATCCATAGTTTCCATATCAAAGCTTCTTTGGACTTCAGTTATAATGGCAGAGAGGGGTGTGGGAGAGGGAAATCTCCAGTAATGAGCTATTGCATCCCTGGTATCTATGAGACTGTGACCTACAACATATCTATTAGAAGATTGGAGCTATAAGGGATAACAATGAAAATGCACCAGATCCTACTGTGTATTAATTGTGGGATATGATTAAAAAAATACCAAAAACTTTATGTGAGCCCCAGTAAGCAACATGTTCTGGCAGTTCCTTTACATTACAATCCAAATGTCCTTTAAAATGCCTCATTATGCATTTGGGTGGGATATATTGTGGTGGAATTTGGCTTTAAAAGCATGTAGTTCCTCCTATCATTTTGTGCCACCTTTTAAACCATACAACAGAGAATGCATTGATACCTCCATGGCTGGCCCTTTCACACTGCAGAGTAACGCGGGTTATTGCTTGAATTGTGTAATGCTGGCCATACACGGTGCGATGCACCGTGAAGTGCGACTGCCGATCCGTCAGCAGATATGCCGGCTCCCCCCTCCACCATTTGAATGGGATCGTACATCGCATCCCAGGTTAGATGGTTTTGCAGGAAGACCTGGGGATGCGATGTACGACCCCGCGGGAGCATGCAGCACGATATCAGGTACGATATCGTGCCCATACACGGCACGATATAGCACCTATATCGTGCCGATCTGTCGGATCCGCACATATATCGTGCCGTGTATCGCCCGCCTTACTGTTCTGTACAATTCTTAAGACCAAGTCAAAGGGACAAAGGAATTGAAAATGGTATTATTCCCAGGAATCACTGACTGAATGTCTCGCTACAACTGGTCTATTATAATTTATTTGTGAAAGCTAAAATGTAGACAATACTTAGTGTGATTAAAGAGGCCATAAAACACAATGCAACTGAAAGTTTTCAATATTTAATGATATTTTTGTGCTAAATCTGGCAAATTCCACTGTTTTCGTGAAATTACATTCCTTTCCAAAAGCCATTATTTTGTTGTTTCCTGAAATTAGTGCTGAGCTTCTGTGCTCCTTTCCTCAGCTTGTGCACAAACTCCATAGATTAGACACAGTCATCTATGCCCAGAGTATGTTGGTCAGTAGTAACCTTTCACCCTACCCCTTTTTTTAAAACAATATTGCATAAATGTACCTGTTTTCTTAATTGTTTGTTTAGATTTAGAACACCCATAATCATCAAATTGATAGTAGAGGCAGGACATGCAAGGACTATAGGAGGACAATTCTGTCTGTGCTGTGTGGTGACAAATAGGTTAAACCATACATTTATAGACCATGTAATCAATGAAAACACTTCCGATCATAGCTTGCCCATCTGTCCCTTCAGTTGCACAGTTCAGCTATCTTACTTCTATGTATTGACCAAACGGTCATCTTTTTGCTTTTCCTCCAGGGGATTATCTCGGCCATTTTAACCAAGTGTGCAAGGGACGGAGGATTTATTCCCATCAATAAAAACCTCTGGTAAGTGCTTTGGAACATTTGCTATAACAAATCCTTGTCATCTGTAAACATTAACAGCTCCTCACATTCCCCTATAATCCAAAAGGGTATTGTGCCTAGGGGCAAAGTTAAGGTGCATAAATGTGTAATGACCATCATCAGTAACCATTTTTATTTAGTTTCTGCTGCTTCTCACCTTTTTCATTATTAGAAAGCCTTGCATTGCGTCTGTAGCTAGGAATAAGGCATTAGACATTTACTGAAAAAATATATCTGTGTTATTAATAGGGTGCTATGCTTCAATCACTTTTGTAAATGAAAAGTCAAAGGGCCGGATGCACTATGATGAAAAATGCAGTTAAATCGCATTTCCCATATGCAGCAAGAACCAGAAAGTGAAGCTTTCCGGAGCTTGAACCCGTTAGGCAATGCCATCTTTAAATAGTGTTGTCTAATAGAAGCCTTTGGACCTCTATTGGGGAGACTTCCCTGAGAGGTTCTCACGGCTCGTGCATGCGCTGGCCGACGGCCGCACATGTGCAGAGGGATTACCAGGTCATAAACCCGGAAATCCCCACCGCAAAGGACTGTGCTGTCCTTTGTGTAAATTATCATGCATATGACGTTGCTAAATGTCAGTATGCATGCGATCATTGGCGGGATGCATCACATCCAAAATGCGATGATTGATGCATCCCTCCCATTCTGTTAACCGTGTGAAGGCATAAATATTATATTTCATGTCAGTGGCATCACAAGGGGTGACACCAAAGTGCTGACTCCTCCTCAGTGACAGGGCGCTGCACAGTAGCGTTACGTGCAGCACTCAGCTCCTGACACAGTGAAGGAGCCAGCACTGCACACAGACTGGTCCCTGGGGGAAGTCTGCATCAGCGGGACCCCCGGAGTGGCTAAAACGGGGGATTTGGGTAATGAGGCCACGCCCCCTGCCCACTATGCCACACCCCCTTTTGCCGACATACACCTTCGACACACGCACTACAACCCTTCCCACACCAGGTGTCACCATGGGGAGGGAACGCCACTGATTGTGATACATTAAACCACAGATACTCAAACGCAGGGCCTGATTCAGACCCGCTCGCGAGCGGATCGATGTTGCCCAAGTGCGCATGCGCACGACGGACCCGGGTCCGTCGTGCACATGCGCAAGACCCAAATAACGACGGCCAAGCCGTCGTTATGGGTCTCGCACCAAAGGGGGCGTGCTGTCGATGGTGATTGACAGCACGCCCCTTTGGTGGGCGTGCCGGGGGCGTGGCTGCCGAGACGGAGGCGTTCCCATGGGAACGCCTACCGTCTGGGGCCGGCCCCACTGACATCACTAGTGATGTCAGTGGGAGTGCTTTTGGCTCTGATAGAACCAAAAGCACTCCAGGGCTTGCGGCAGCGAGACCCTACCGCAGGGTCTCATCGCAAGCCCGATGGTCGCGATGGTCTTGACCATCGCGACCATCATTTTGGTCGCTCGCTATAGCTGTGGGTGGTTACCCACAGCTATGCGAACGGCCAGGAGGCCGCTCCAAAAAGGAGCAGGGATGGCCCTGATTCAGAGCGAGTGCTCTGTCAGAGCGTGTCCGGCTCTGAATCAGGGCCTCAGTCCTCAGGACCCCAAAAAGTGCATGTTTTCCAGGTTTCCTCAAAAAATCACAAGTGAAATAATAAATAGCTCCACCTGTGGATCTTTTAAAATGCTAGGTGATCTGGAAAAACTGAACTGTGTGGGGTCCTTAAGACCGAGTTTGACAACCACTGTATTAAACTAGTTTTCTGCTTAATTTATTTTTAAAATGATTTATTTACTTTTACAGTAATAAACTCAACTCGTATAGGTGCGATAGCTTAACGAACACATACAACCTTGCAAACAAACTGCTGCATGGATTTCCAGTATGGTATTTTGCTATATTACATGTTAGACGATTATGGTTACATTAATATATATTTCGCATATTGCATTATTTAGTGAACATGGGTATGATGGGTATGATCAATCACTCTCCAAAAATCCCTTTACATTTGTTAGTGAGTATAATGTGCAAGGCTGACCTTAACTTAAACTATCTACCTGTATTTGCTCAACTCAACTAAACAAAGCAGGCCTGATCAGGCAATTAGTAATAGCCATGAGCTAGGCAGGGGCAGATCAAGAATTCAAAGTGGCCCTGGAAATATTCTGGAATTAATTTTATGGTGGTGCCATGTTCAGATTGCCATGAGCTGGGACAATGCATACCCCATTGGGGGGGGGGGGGGGGGCATTACCAGCTTGCTAAGGATTATTGCCCCATATAGTGCTAAACTGTCCTTTAACCTTTTCCCTTCAATTAATGCAGCTTCCTCTTCACAAGCAAGCAGTACATATGTATCTCCTGATAGTCCTTGCAATCAGCACAAAGTCCTTAGTATGTGGGACAGTCCTCCAAATTCAAGACAGTTGGAAGAGCAGATAGTTTGTTTTTCTACCTAGTCTTGCAGCTTTTACTACCGTATCTGTTGCTGCTGTTGTCTATAAATGGGGGGCATCCACTAGACGATTTCATCCCTGTCCAACCTCTTAACAATTTTCCCTTGAAGTTTCCCTTGAAATATGATCTTCCACTCTGAACAATTTGCAAAAGATTTGCAAACGATTTGCAAAAGATCTAACAATAAACTATGTTGTTTTAATCTGTGATTGAGAGCTTTCAGCTATAGTGGGCAGACAGTGGTTCATCGTTTGATCGTTCAGCATGAACGATGTGTAAACGATGTGTAAACGATTTGTAAGCAATCAAGTGAAATTGACCTGCATGTTCAGTCGATGGAGGAGACGATCAAACGACCAGCGGGAGCGCGCATCGTACATCGTTAGAAACAATTACTGCACGATTTGCAAACGATGTTCAAACGATGTTTGAACGATTATCGAACAATTTTATCATTATCGTTCAATCGTTCAACTTTATCGTCTAGTGGATACCCCCCTTTAGGCTCAGTTGCTGGTTTTCTGGATCCTGGGATAATGGGAGCTCAATCAGAAAATGGATAAATACTGGTTACCTCCTGGAAAGCTGAGCAACAAGTGAACACTATTTGCCTACCTCCCCCCAACTAGCCCCAAAAGCACATATTTTATAAATAGTCCTTCTGTCCAAACTAGCTCCAACAATTCACGTCTCCCGCCAACAATCTTGGGCAATAAATAAAAAGCTTTCTAATAAGCAGGACTATTTCCCCAAAATACCCTAAGCACTACATTAATAACATTTCCATTTAGTAAGTGGGCATCCATTCCCCCCAACCAGACCTAACATAGCCCAACATTATTCGTCTTCCATCAGATGCCGATCAGTCTTATAGCTGCATACACACACAACGATTTAGTTACTGAACGATTTTAGTAAACGATTTTTTCCCTTGAAAAAATTTACTAAAATCGTTTACTAAAGTTGTTCATTTACTAAATGTAATGAACGATTTTTTAGAACTACAAACGATTTTTGCATATTAACGTACTGAAAATCGTTCAGTTGACAAGTCTGACTGAACTACAAATTACAAACTACAAACGTGAACACGTATGAACGATAATCATTCATTGTTTGACTCAGAAAGTGAACGATTTTTCAAACGATTATCGTTAAACGATATCGTTTAACGATAATCGTTCAAAAAATCTTGTGTGTATGCACCTTTATGGTGCATACACACGGTCAGATGACGAACGATTTTTACAACGATTTGAACGATTTCATCAACGATGAACGATTTCTGACTGTATTAAAATGAATGAAATCTTCAAAATCTGACTGCAAACAGTCGATGTCAGAGATAGTTATCTGACATGCAGGAATGCACATTGTTCGTGTATGCATCATAACATCCTGCGATTAACATATGATATTAATGTCCTTATTGGCTGAGAAAGCCAAAGAATGCATGAGTCCCTTAAGAGAAAACTCCATTCAGGTAAACATGATATTATAATGACCATAGATAACATACAGACAAGCAAATCAATTTCTTTATGAGTAGTTAAATTATTAATATTCCTTCAATTACAGACTAGTCAGAAAATGAGAGTACTGCACGCATGAATTATTATACTGTACTAGAGCGAATAGATGGTCTGCATGAGGAGGTATACTACAGGCCTTTTATTTACAGTTCTGTGCTACATTGCTGCAGTGTGATCCATGAACAATTGACCTCCAGTGACTGCAGTAACACGGTCATTAAGACCATGTAAACAATGTTTGTGAGGTTAACAGCAGTCAATATTTCTTTGAAACAGATCAGATTATGAATTCAAAGAAAACTGTAATGAAAGCAAATTGTACAATTTGAAATGCTTGATTTACATTGATTATCTGATCCCAAGTAGATAGGAACTGCTACTTATCTGACAGTGCAGTGCAATTCTCTCATGGCACAATAGAATCAGAAGCTTTGGGACACAATGACATTAGCAGGGTAACTCAAATTGCAGCACATGGGCAATTTCTAGGTAAAATTACTCCAGGATGAAGTTTCAAATTGCCCAGCCTAGGATGACAGCATTAGTGCTGGTCTTAAATTAGGCGGGTGGGGGGTAATGCTGAAAACTCGCTGGAATGCCAGTTCTGCCTTTTATAAATAGGTAGTAGTAACTTTCCGATAATCATATAATGAAGGACGTTTGGTTAGCAGCACCTGACTCAACTTACCTTATTTAGTGTAACTTTAGTAGTAAGGGTGTAGCTACGGTTTCACACAAGGCTTCTCCCTGCTGGCTTCATTTCCACTGAGTAAATAAAACAACCTAAAATCTGTCACATGACATATTTATCACATTTATAGGACTTAGTAAAAATGCAAATGATTTCAAAGTGGGATTTCTTTCTAGGTGAACGACAAGTATGATTCCCTGAGGGGAAAAAAGATGCCGGGGCCTATTTATCATTACTGATAAGTGGACCTTGTTCATTATCATTCCTTATTGCTGATCAGGGACAATACCTGGGCTCAGTAGAACCTGTTGCTGGCTGCCTCTATCTTGTAGATCAGCTGTCCATGCTGGAGACAGCAACAGCAAGTAAAGATATGGTGTTTGTGACAGGAGAATATACTGTCCAGTAACCAAACTACTGAGATACACCATTACTGTCTTTGGTATATACTTGCCCATCTAGTCTCTCAAGTTCCGCTTCTCTAAGGAGTCAAACGTGCCAGGTGTTACAGCAGCAAATCTGCACGTGAAGGATGGAAATGCATATTTTACAAAATTTCTACATGAGAAATGTTTTCTGCTGGGCTGCCCTGAGAAAGAGAGTTACGCTGTAGCCCTGCTGAATGGCAGTGTCATAAGAAGCTTGTTTTAACTCCTTAATATCCAAAGGAGCAAGTGGCAGATTTGTCTGTTTCCTCCTCATACTCACAATTCTTACACCCAAGAAGGCACTTGACAGCTTTACAGGAGAAGTGAAAATCAATACACAGTTACTTACAAGCATTCAGTATGCAGATGGTGTAGGCAGCCCTTCAACGGACAGATAAATGGCTTTTAGGGAGTATTAAAATAAAGTATCACAGATGAGTACTATCATGGCAGACGTATATGCTGGAAACATTCCCTCACATGATTTATTTAATTTATGTAATGTTTTCACTGTGTGCAGCACTTGGATGAGCATAGGACGTTCACAGCTGTGACATTTTTGACACCAGAGCTTACAACTCGGTTTTGGAATGGGCCAAAATGTAGAATACAATACAGTTTCAACTATTAAGGCAGAGGCTGTAAACTGAAATTATTTCCTGTTTGCAACACTACACTTTGGTGGTACTGTGCTCCACAAATATGTACAGATGTGCATAGATTTCTCCCTTAGGGCTCTATTCAACATGTTAATTATAGGTGTTTGAACGGACCCTGATAATTATTACCTACAGGTCACTCATCACACAAGAGCCCCGCTGTCTGGCGGAGGAATCCGAAAGGATCCCTCTTCGCAACCCGGGACTCCTTCCCATAGGGAAGGAGCGGGTTGCGGGAGCACTCGCCATCTATTTTCGGAGCTTGACTAATTCTGTCCCCCATACTAGTGTATGGGGACAGCGGACCATTCCGGTAAGCAGGAGAGATCTGTGATATCTCCTGCTTTACCATTTTGATAAATGGCCTGAAAACTTTCTACAATTTGTAGAAATTAAGTGATGATGAATAGAGCTCTAAAGGTGCGTACACACTGGGCCATATTACTGAGCGACTGCACAATTACGACATTGTAATCGTGCAATCGCTCAGTAATCGTGTACAAATCGTGCACTTTTATGTCA
Organism: Taudactylus pleione; assembly: GCA_031769625.1. NCBI lineage: Eukaryota > Metazoa > Chordata > Amphibia > Anura > Myobatrachidae > Taudactylus > Taudactylus pleione. Next base: position 13,874,122 of record JAUIMM010001311.1, on the reverse strand, counting down.
GGAACGACCAGCGATGCGCACTCCCGCTGGTCGTTTCCGACATTGTCCATCGCCTGAACATGCAGCACAATCTGCCGATAACGACAGATTGGCATGTTCTGGAATGATGGACAGTGCCTGCACTGAATGACTGATCGTTCAGTGCAGACACTACAGGGGATCAGGAACGACGGTACGATTACGATGTCGTTATCGTACTGTCTTTCCTGATCGCCTAGTGTGTACGCACCTTAAGTGTCTGTGTAGAGCCAGATGTTAAGTGTGCGGAGAAGCAGAAAATCTGCGCTTACTGATGTGAGTGGTTGGGGGGAATGCTGGCATTTCTTGCTAAATAGGGTAGAGGCACCCGCTGTATCTAGATTTGCAGAGCAGTTCAAAAGGTTACGTTTTTTTTTTTTTCAAGTCAAATGATTAAAACTAGATTAAGGAATGCACAGTGCATTTTTTTAAAGTGATCCTTGCTGAACAAAAGGTGGGCGAACGGTGCTGCCACATAGGTCACAGGGCTTAGAGAGCAGCATCTTCGCTTAACCTATGGCAACAGTATTTGGCTTGCATGGTGCCAGGAACGATGCCGTGCAGCCTAGAGAGCCACCCAAAGCATCCTTAGAATGCTGCAGCCGCCACCGTAGAACCACCAGAGACATTCCAAGGATGCACCTGATGCTCAGATCCTTCCTGGTCCCAGTGTCCCTTGCCCCCTCACCATGATGTCACAAATTCGGGGGCAGGGCTGGCAGAGGGTATAATTTCATCCTGCTGTGGTCCTGTTTTGCAGATTTCTAGGTGTGCTTTGTCTAATTTATAATAACACACATTAAGCACACAAAGTGACATGTTATAAACACTGTACAGATGTCCTCTCAATTTTGTGAATAAATTTAAGCCATAAATTAGAACACAGAGCTTTTTTTTTTAGGAGAAAATTGAAAAGTTTAATTTAATTTAAAAAAAAAAAAAAAAGGGTAGCTCTAAAGAGTGACTTGGCTTTGATGAAATGTTGACACTTTTACACAGTGCGCCTCTTCAAATTTTTGCTTCCCCACAAATTTCTAGATTGCACAGGCATCACCATGAGGCCACAGGGGATAAGGGGACGATTATGTGTTGGATACAGGATGGCCACAATTGCACTCACACTGTGTGCATGGAACTGAAAGCGGATAGTCATCCATATTCCAAGTTGCACACATCTGTGTGACCGCACAGCCCTTATCCCTCTAGTTTTTCAAGTAGCCACTATGAATATCAGCACGCAATTGCCAGCCATATACCTTGTGCAAGAGGAACTTCTGAAATCAAATGGATATCTGAGTGCACACAAGATATCATAGCCCACAATTAGGTCTACATGCCCCTTACTAAACTTATCCTATGTGCAAATGTCCCACTCCTGCCCAGTTACACTCCCACTGCTGCCTAGTTACACTCCTGCCCAGTTACACTCATGTTGTTTTCTAGCCACTGAAACTACCCTCACCAAGGTCACCAATGACCTTCTCACATTCAAGGCCCAGTTCTTTATTCTTGTACAGCCTGACCTCACAGCAGCATTTCACACTGGTGGCCAATCTCTTCTCCTCCAAAGCCTCCATTAGATTGGGCTTCATGACTTAACTCTCTCCTGGTTTGACTCCTACTACAAACGCTCCTTCTCCTTATCTACACCCACCTCCACCTCCCATCCACTTTCACTTCTCCCCCCAAGCTTTTGTCCTTAGCTCCCTTACACATCTTCCCTCAGTGAACTTATCAGTTCCTTTGAACTATGCTACTACCTCTAGTCCAAATATGCCCCTCTTATTCAGGCCTGTACTCTACTGTGTCATAGACTTTCCCTCAGCCAACGCCCCCTCCACTCTCATTCTTTACCTCCCTGTTGACAATGTCTCCTCGGTTCCCCAATAAACGCTGTCTAGGTGTCACCCTTGCCTGCCCTTTCCTTCTCTCCCAACATACAGTCCATTTACCTATCTTGCCATTTCAACAGAATTGAGCCCTTCCTGACCCTAGAAGCTACTAAAACTATCACTTATGCCCTCATCATTTCCCACCCCTTATGTTCTTCTCTTACCTTTACTGTTCCTACCCTGCCCCTCTCCAGTCTAGCCTCATTTTCCTCTCTGGTAGCTTTACCTGTGCTGCCCCTCTATGCCAGTTACTCCTCTGGCTCCATATAACACTCAGAATGGAAAAAAACACTCCCCTCTCTTACCTACAAATCATTCAACCTCACTGTCCCTCACTACACATCCAGCCTCATTTCCCCACACTCTCCCTCCCGCCCTCTTTGCCCTGCTAAAGTCTGCAGCGTCACCTCCACCCTGATCACCACTTACCAGTCGCCCATTCAGGATTTCTCCCAGGCTGCCCTGGAATACCCTCCCTTGCCCCGTTATACTTTCATCAATCCTTTAAACATGCCCTTATACTGTAACTGATGTTTCCATTCTAGCTTACCACCCCCAATCTCTAACTCTACAGTGTCTCTGTCCTCTTCTCACCATTGTGTCCCCCCATATGCACATTTTTATTATATATCTGTGACTTTATATATTGCCTGTATTAGTGTGTCTCTATGTTTCTTGTTGTTACTATGCTGCCTTATAAATAAAAGATAATAATAATCTTTTGAAGTAAATTTTTTATGAAAAGATAGAACATAACAAGACACATTTACTGTGCTAATTAGAGAATGCAAAAATATGTCTGATACAGTGCACATTTACACTATTAGTAAATAACCTAGCTTGGGTAAATTACAAAAGTGCAAAATATATGCCCCAGCAGTACACAGAGCTGTGGAGAGCTCCGATAGGGCAAAGTACTGTGGGGAGAGGCCAAAATGGGGAGGCCATGTCCACACCCCAAAAACTGTAGTAGTAGTAGTAGTTATTAAAGATGCATGCATCTAGGTGACAAGCTGGCAGTGTCTATGGTAGGTACTGTACAACATTTTGCAACTTTTTATGGAAACAACTGGGCTAGTTATAGCATCCCCACCTAAATGTTGACTCAGTGCAACACAAGATTGTGTTTTGCTGGATGAGATACTTAAATTACGATTTTAGATGGTGCATTTACATGGGCCTTCCCTGGTTAGCGAGTGATCACAGAGCCGCCCTCCCCACCAACCACAAAAGCTATTCGCTTTTCTTTTAACATAAATAAATGAAAAGACAATGTGAGTGGATAATTTTTATTATCACTTTCACATGTTGAAATCAGGTCTTTGCCTGGTAACAGAAGTGCAGTACTCTTGAAAAAATGTCCACTCAATGCATCACTAATTTGTTCAATAATATGTTAAAAACATAGTAACCACCGGAAAAAAGTATCCCTAATGCATTTCAAGCTAACATGGTCTTAATGATATGTATAAACAGTAAAACTGCATCTTGGTAAAACCATATAGCTATACGAAGGAGGGATATTTAAAATTGCATTTACACCTTGCATCAATGCATGTTTTTTTATCCAGGTGCAAAACTGCATTCTATACATGGTTTGCTCCTAACTCTTAATGAGGCCCAGCGTGCTTACAATTAGTTACAATTAATCCAAAATATGAACAGCTGATGCACTGATACTGTATCAAGCATCGCATACTAATGATATAATAAATGATGTACAGTACCAACCACATAAAGAAACAGATGTTTGAAAATCCTGCATCCAACAAAAGTTAATACAAGACAACTTTATGTATGAGCTGAAAGTGAAAAAAAAAACAGGACTCTTACTGTATTCTACATAATTACTTTCATGTCATTTCACATTAATCCTAATGTTGTCCTAGTGTTTACATTGAAAATCCTAAATATTTTTGCCTATCAAATTTGCAATATTACCTCCTTTATATGGTGGTGGTGGTGATATATCCGTTCATTGAAAGACTGAAAATGTTTAGCATCTTTACATTTTTTGAATTGTGAAGTTTAATCATAATGGGTCTGTTACACATGTGGAAACGCTTTTCGCTTTTCTTTGTAACTGGACCCATTCATTATTAGGGTCCAATAGGGCCACCTAGTATTCAAAATATATTTGCCTGCGAGAATCAACGCCATTTTCAGATGGTATTGATTCCCGAAGCCCCATTCCTTCCTATGGGAAGATGGTCCTTCAGGTCATGCACAGAAGGTCAGTTTGTGAGGTGTAAATAACACTGCTACTTCGGTGGTAATGTTTGGGGTCGTCAGTACAGCTGCTTTTCGGAGCAGCTGTCCCCGTACAAGAGCAATACTGAATTGCTCCGGTAATTAAGTAACCAGGGCTGCAACTTGCGGTGAGTTGGATACTGAATTATCGAGGACCATATGGCTCCCAATATTGAATAGGCCTCTTTAACCCTTAAACTTTTGACTGTACATCCAACATATTGGGTGTTACAGGTGATTAAATAATAGTAATACAGGAATTACAATTATATATATATATCTTGATCAGAAAAATATTACCAGTGCTGACAGATTTAAATTGTTTGCTACTTTAAGAGAATTAAACCATCTACAATACTTACAACCACATTTATTAGCTGCCTATGGCCTTGTGGCATCAATGATATGATGGTATGCAGTCGGGAAGCCAGCGGACCTAATCCCGACAGCCGGCTTCCCGATTGCTTAATCCATCTGAGGGTTAAATGACAGGCGCCTAAATCTAGACGACTGTCATTTTACCGACGCCGGGAGACCGGCACCCGGCATCCCGATCGAAGGGACGCCAAGTGCGGATAGCCATGGGGGGGAGGGTTAGGTTTAGGGTTCCCGGGGGGGACTTAGGGTTAGGCACCCTCCCGGGAGGTTAGGGTTATGCTAGGGGGTGAGAGTATTAGGGAAAGGCATCCCTGGGGGGGATTTAGGGTTGGGCACCCCCCGGGGGTTTAGGTGGTGGGGGGAAGGTTAGGGTTAGGCACCCCTAAGGGAGGGTTAGAGGAGGGAATTAGGTTAGCGATTCTTACCTTAGGGACGATCAGGATTTTCACCCATGTCAGGCAGCCGCTGTCGGGATTCCAACCGGTTCATACCGGTTCCGATATGACTGAGTAATAAATATGCCAATAGAAAAAACATTACTACATACAGCTGAGACATTAGTATATGAGGGGGAGAGATGTTGGCAAAGTATGACACTGGTATTTAGTTATTGGCTCGCTGGTCACCACAGTCCCAAGCTCCCTCCTTCACATACTATGCTCCTGATGCATAGTTGGCCATAAATGCTCATTAAAAAGCCAGCAACTATTTTAAGATGCATGTTGATTAGCAACAGTACTTTAAGTGCCTGCTAAACCTCTGAAACAACTCCGCATCTTGTGTCCTGAGCATGCATAGGCCAATTTCATGCAACAACGCTATGCCAACTGGCATAATACTAACTCAGCATCAGCCCTACAGTCTATCACTCATTGGTGATCTACTAAATGAACTTGTGCTACTCTCAGTGCCAGTAGGCATTGTCACCAGCACAACACATTATGTATGCTGGCTAAAAGGCTACAAGCTCTGCCCTTGTGAACCATGACAGCTCATGCCTCCCAATGCCATTAGTCTATAACATTTTAAAATGCATTTTTCATGTGTAAAATAGGCCATCAGTCTAAAATCTACATTATATATAATGTTATTGTTGTGTAGTACATACTTGCATGCTACAGTATCTGTGGAATCCCATTTGGGGGATGTAGTGTTAGATTATGTCACCAGGGCATGAATGTCAACAGTAACAATGTCAACAATGCAAATTTGTATGTAAATGGTACCCTGAGCCTATCTCTAATTGCAGCCTAACCCTCATCTAACCATAACCCTAAAATCCTATGCTGACATTCAGACAGCATACCCTTGGAAGCTATATGTAAGTAGAGGACGGGCAGAAGCTAGAAAGCTTAGTTGCCATTTTAAATGGGGTGATTTTACATGACTATAAATAAGAAATCAGATCATGCATAGACACCACTGTATGTAAGCCTGGCTTTGCTTTAGATAACAGAATGACTAGGTGCTGAAGACAAATTGTACTTTGGATAAATGACTTTATGCTCCTCTACATTTTAGGTCTCTGTCGTTCGTCACAACACTCAGCTGCTTCTCCTTCCTCCTGCTGGGACTGCTATACTATGTGATTGATGTGAGACACTGGTGGGGAGGACAGCCATTCATCTACCCAGGTATAATCACTCACCATGCTCATCACAGGGGCAGATGTACTATTCTGTTAGATCATTGTGATACAACAATGTCTACTCCATGTATTTATTATTTGTAGCCATTCATGGTGCCACATAATTCTGCAGCAGCAGCGTACGTTGGGATAAACATTTTTGTCCAGAGCCATATAGTAACGTAACTTATCACACCGATACATCCAGTGTATAAGCAGGAAGGACATGAAGATAGAAGAGGATTTTTGGCTTATGGAGCTTGTCCTTTTTAATGCACAATGACAGGGGCACATTAAAAAGAGACGTGTTATTTCTAGATTCTTTCTTCCCACCACATGGTGACATAAGGTGATGACAGTGTGACATAAGATGAACACTAGACACATTAGGGTTATATAATAAATACGAGACGAGGCATCTAGTTTGTTCAGTTTCTCTCATTGTGCAATAAAATAAGGGACATATTTGGCTCACACACAGAACATATTTCATTGCTCGTGGCCCCTTGTGAATTGGTTTGGAGCAGAGGTTATAGCACTCTTTACTTAGAGAGCTCGGAAGAGACTCTTCAAGACCATCTGACATTTATTTAGCTTGGTAAAGTCTAGAATGCCGCTGAAGATACAGAAGCCTCTTATACTTGATGTCGCAAACCCTATCAGGAACTGCAGCCACTGTTTACTTTTGTAAATTGCTGGATATCATCAAACTTTATATTTGAAGCCAAGTGAATGAGGTAACAGTTACATGAAGTTACATCATCATTGTAATGTACTTACTGTATATAGTTTTACATATGTCATTGTGGTTTAATGCTTTTCACTACATAATTATAATTTTACTAAGAACCAAATGCCATATTAAGGTGTCCATACACGGTTCGATATAGCAGCCAATCCGACGGATTGGTACGACATCGCTGCTATATCGTACCGTGTGTGGGCGTGATATCGGCCAGTGCGCGCTCCCGTGGGGTCGTACATCGTTTTTCCAGATCTTACTGCATGGTCACTTGATCTGGGGATGTGATGTATGATGTCATGCGGCGCTATACGGGTGGGGGAGGGGGGTGCCGGCATATTGGGTGGTCAGGCAGCGGATCGCTCCGTATGTGGGGACCGCTCAATATGTCAGCCATCGGATCGGCCGTCGCGTCCCAAGTTGCATATCGCACCGTGTATGGGCAGCTTTAGTGAAGATCTGTTTAAACAGGAAATCATTTGATAGTTGCTCTCCTTGGTCATAGGAATGTTGGCAATGTATCTTCTGCTCAGCTTTACCTAAAGTGGTTGTGCGCTATCAGATGACTTTAAATGATTGCCTTCTACATAACCTCCAGCATTCTTGACAAATTTCCCCAGCATCTTTCTGTGCTTTTAGTTTTGGTTTTACATCACAAGTTTTTATTTATTTGTTACCCTGTGATACAGCAAACTTTTGCGGCAATAAGAAATTATTGACCGTCGTGATATATTAAAAATCACCTGCAGGTACAGGGGTTCCAAAAGCAGCTCATATCTGTTATGCGTTAGAAGTGAAGTGATTGCTAATGCAGGACCCCGCGGCGCTACTGCACATGCACGGTCTGCTAACCACACATGCGTGGGCTATAGGTCAAAGGTTCCCAACCTCCGCCATTACAGTCCAGGTTTTAAGGATATCCATGCCTGAGCACAGATGACTTATTCAATTTGATTTAACCATCTGGGCTCACGATGGATAGCCTGAAAATATGGACTGTAATGGCGGAGCTTGGGAACCTCTGCAATAGGTTACAATTGCTATCGCAATATAAAGATTGTGTTAGCTATCGGGGCCAGAGATTGGTAAATTCGGCAATAAAGCAGCCCCTATAGAAACCTATGGGGGCTGCTTTTGCAGTTGAAAACAAGATATGTTTTTGGGGGATATCCTGCTAATACTAATTGACAAAATAAGTCCCTTGTTTGTACTTTGTTGTAAATATCAATACAGTATGTTACATAAGACAATATGAAGAAATGTTAAAGAGCAAGAAAAGCCATGATTGATATTGTTTTGTTTGTGTTTTCTATATTGCATTCAGGAATGAATTCGATCTTTGTGTATGTTGGGCACTCGCTCCTGGCCACATATTTCCCATTTGACTGGGAGGTGAAGAACTGGACATCTCATTATGAGTTCCTTGCTCAAGATGTGCTGGGCACGTCCATCTGGGTGTTCATCTCCTTCTTGCTTTACAGGCAGAAGTTCTTTCTAAAGATCTAAAAGACTGGTGCCCCTCTTGCCGCTGTGCAAGTACTAGAAATGTATATTCTTCCCATGTCAGTTTTGGGGTTTTGATCAGAATGAGCTAGAAAATTGCAGTAAAAGGAATGATGAATACATATCTTGTGAAATATTAACAACTACAAAATACAACAGTAAGAACAACATGTACTTAGGGGCCTATTTATAAAATAATATTTAAGGGATATTTTCGGAAACATCCGTTTTTGAGGGACACCTCCAAATATTAAGTATCTCCCGAATGTACCATGGATGGACCACAGTAGATATTTCCATATCTGGCGTGGACCCTCCATTTTCAACACCAGCCACAGCCAATATAAAGCTGTCAGATTTACAAAGTTCTGGAATGCAAAGCATTACAGAGTTTGGCTGCCGCAGCTAACGCCATCTGAAGATGGCGTTAGCCCATTCTAGCTTATGGGTTACATATCAAAATTTACAGGGAGAGGGTTCCTCCCCGGCAATAGCCACCGCACATGTGTAGTCAGTAGACCACGCATGAGCAGGAGTCCCAAAAGAGGGTTGATTAGACCACGGTGTGGTCACTTCACTCTGATCACATTGCATGCAGGGGCGAGCTCTTTTTGGAGTCCCTGTCCCTGCGTGTGCCTTTTAATACATTCAGACGGTATATAATTTCAAATTGGCGTGAATAGCTATGAAAATAAATTGGAATTATTGGGTCTGAAACCTGATAATTGATAAATATGTACCTTAGAAAGATCATGGGTATATGTTGTATAAATCTAACAAAGTAGCACAGTGTATCTTTTCTTGGGCCTCTAAGTGTACAGATTTATAATTGAGTAAAATTGTAAAATGCCTCACGAAACTTTAATTTAATTTTAACTTTAATTTAACTTAGGGAGAGCTGTATTGATTTAACATGTTACTTATCTCTGCGCTAAGAGACTGCCTGCATCACCACTTATCACAGCGATGCAGGATGTCCTAGCACAGTAATATATTAAAAAGTCAACAGAAATGTGTTATGGTAACTTATGCGCTCCGGTGATTTCTGTGCCATCTCTATCGCATCAATCTAGTGCAGACGTGGAATGTAATGGTTCTTGGGCAGCCGTGATCTTGACAAAGTATGAAATCTCAATGCGAGCAAATGGTACCTATACAAGGATATCCAGAGGTGGTGGAAAGACATGTAAGTAAGCATAGTGCCATCCTCAGCTTTTCATCGCTTAGTAAGTGCCAACACCCCTTGATGCCATGGTTGACTATAGCGGTGGCATTAAGAGAAGCCAAAGGCGTCTTTGGAGAAATCTTTGATTTCTCCTTGAACTGCCTTGTAATAACCTCTTCTTTTCTGTGCTTGATACATATGCCCCTTGTTGTGGAACAGGCAGAGCTGCAATGTTGTTGCATTGCAAGAGTAAGAAATACAGCAGCTAAGTGATCCTAATTTATTGTACCCGACTTAATATAATATTACTATCATACCGGTAGTTAATTTTCTTTTTGCTCACTGACAAGTGATAACCACCTCTATTGATCACTGTGTGAGAAATACTCTGTCACGTTGAATTTATTAATTCTCCTTCACAAACATGTAAAGGGATGACTGTGGTCTGTTACCCTATTTGCTAGTTGAGCTCAATGATAATTCATCACTCCGACGGTGCATCCAGCGAATTGCAATTTAGAACTACTACCAGTTTAGAAAATGATATGTATACTACACAACTGTATTGGTTTTCAGCTATATCTATTTTAATCTTGATTTGGTGCACCACAATTAATATTATATTCACCACTGTTCTGATCATTGTTTTTTGAGTCCACTGGCTAGTAATGGCTAACACACCTGTTAATCACTGTGTAAAATTGCTTTCTTCCTTCACATTTAGTAATTAGTTTTTACAAACTTAAAAAGGGTGCCTGTTGATTGATTATTAGGCTAATATCATCATTTGGACTGTATGTTCATATAGTGTACTGCAATGTAGTAATACTGGCAGTTCAGGATAGCTGTCTGGCAGCTGAAATTCATACACTTTACTGTTGTACCACAATCACTATGAAATGTAATGCAATTTGATCTTGATTTGGTGTACCGGATGGATTACTGCACTGGTCACTAAGTTTTGCCCACTGACTACTGGTAACACCCATTGATCACTGTAAGAATTGTTCTGTCATTTGTTTTGCAACATTTCATAATTACCTCTTTCATAATATTAATTAAATGATATTGGTCAGTCTTTGGTCACTGTTTCAGCATCCTCTTCCGATATTTTATTTTGTATATTCTATTAGATTAGATATGAGATTAACCTACTTTTTTTTTGTACCAACAAGTTTAGTTAAACAGACCCAAAACATACTGTAACTGTTAATAGAAGTCATCAACTAAAATTTAAAAAATCGAACTGAAAGCTGGGATAGAGCTGCTGTACTGATACTTCAAGCAGCCACAGCAGAAATCCATTTAGCCATGATGAGATTAATCAGGATGAAATGAGGTTCCATGGAACAAGCAGATTTGCACATCAGTGGCACTAAAAAGTTTGAAGAGCTACCATCCTGCTCCCTCAGGAACAGCGCCTGAACATTGTAAGACTATAATGCCTTTGTGTAACATCCTTGTTGATGTTGACACAAACTCAAAGGCATCAATGAGAGCAGCATTTAGTGCAAGAGTAAAGCTGGGTACACTATACAACCCGTTGCATGATATATTGTTCCGTTGCGGATCGGAACGATATATATTATACGGATCATGCAGCAGGCCTGAATCAGAGAGTAATGTACAGCTCCGATGTTGAGGGGTCTACGCATGGGCAGAACCTGTTCTGTGCATGTGCAGAATGGGCCCTGCGATCTCGCTCTAAGGCCCCCCCTCCCCAAGCCGCAGCATAATTGACATGCTGCGACAATTGAGGGGCGGAGCGGGGGGCATTCCTGATCAACATTCCCAGAAACAGGAGCATGTCGTCCTTTTTTTCAATAAGGTTGCGAAGGTCTTGAGAGAGCTCTTTGCTTTTATCCATAATTAGATGTTTCTTGTGTGACACCTTTGTAATGAGACACCTTTGCATAGGCCAACCAGCTTATATTAATTTGCACTGACAAGGGGCAGGATTGCTTTCTAATTACTGATAGATTTCAGCTGGTGTCTTGGCTTTCCATACCTTTTTACACCTCCCTTTCTTCATGTGTTCAATACTTTTTTTCCTGTGTCATTTCACATTATTACACATTAACTTAATTTATGGACATCTATGGTTTGATTTTTTTTGCATGTATGGATTACATGGGTTGTTGCTGACATTTGGTGAAAATTTCATTACAATAGCCCCATTACAAATATATTTACTGAGAAAAATGTTGTGTTCAATACTTATTTTACCCGCTGTATCTATTGTCTAAATCCATGTCAGTGCATGTTGTTTAATCTGTCAGTACAGGAAGGTGTTTGCAGTCTGGGAGAGTCATTATAAATAATTTGTCACAATGTACAAGTAACAGCACTATGCTGCCAAAGTTAAAAAGATTAAAGGGGAGATTTATCAAACCTATAAGAACATAAAGTTGAGACATTGTCCTTAGCAACCAAACCACTTTTAACTATCATTTATCTAGTAGCATAGTCTATGAAATGACAGAAGCTGATCGGTTGCTATGGGCAACTTCTCCATTTTATCTCTCGTGAACGGAGCCATTACTCACCAGCTGCTAGTCCCAGGCTTCCAGGGGTCTCCTGTGCGCATGCCCATTAGCACGGATTTCACCTTTTTATACCTTCGGCTAGGACCAGAGGTAATTTAGGGCTCCTCCTCTGCCTGTAAAATGAGGTCTTTACCTAGCAGTCAGTGCTAGTTTGTGAGTCTTCACCAGACTCTATCTTTAGTTCTGTGACTTTGTTGCCTTGAATCCAGTTTTCCATGTACCAAACCTTGAACCCTAGACCTGGATAATCTTAGTCCATACATTGTTACCTTGTATCCTAATTACCTATTTATAAAACCATGAGATTGAGACTTAGCCTTGCACCAGATCATCTTAGTTTGACATTGTATACCCTATGAAACAATAGCAGATTTGGAAAATCTATAATTGCATGTCAAGTTTTTAAACCCTGATGCTGTACAGACCCACTGCAGTACAAAGAAGAAAAGCAATACGACCACTGTGAAAAGAGAGTACTGAGTATAATACTTATAACCTGGACTAAATGGAAAGCAATAGTGTAAGTGCTCATTCAGACAAAATCCTGAGATAGACCTCATTCAAATTTAAACTGTAGGTGCCCCAACATAAACATAAGAGGTGCTAGCAAATAGCCAACTTGACAGCCATACAATACAGAGATTATCTTTGTATCTGCCATACAGCACAAACAGCATCCCAGTCAAGGGCGTAACTATAGTAGGTGCAGAGACTGTGGCTGCTACGGGTCCCAGACCGCCTCTAAAGTCCGACCCTCTCCCTGCACTGAGTTACACTGCCATCTCCTGAGCCCCGGCTTTTCTATCCTCACCATAGTGCTGTTGCAGGGCATCTGGCCGAGAGCTAATCCAAGCTACAGCCATCTCTAGCTGCTGGTTGCATGCATTGTGATGTCACAATGCAGGTCACAGCCCTATATAAAGGATGCCCAGCTACTAGCAGCCATTTTGGGATGGCATTTTGCCCTACATTGATAATCTCTGAGTAGTTCCTGCTTTATTTAGGTGACTTTGGATAACGACTACTGATATGAATTTTGGAATATATCTTCCAATAAGGTCCTGAACAGCAACAACTTCAGAAAAATAATCTGAATAACAACTTCAGGTAAGGACTTTATAACAAATTTTGGCCTGTCACCCTTACCCCTTCAGACACCCCCTCCATTTTATCTACAGTTTTAATTTAGAAACAAGGTATAAAGCAAATGATTCATCTAATATGACACTGCATGAGTAAAGCTGCATACACACACAACGATTTTGTTACCAACGATTTTATGAACGATTTTATGTCAGATTATCTGTCAGATTTTTTAAAGTGTAATGAACGATTTTTATGAACTACAAACGATTTTTGCATATTCCCTTAATGAAAATCGTTCAGTTGACAGGTCTGACTGAACTACAAAATACAAACGTGAACGCGCATGAACGATAATCGTTCATCGTTTGACTCAGAAAGTGAATGATTTTTCAAACGATTATCGTTAAACTATATCGTTGTTGATACAAAAAAAAACATTGGCCCTCATTCAGAGCCACTCGTAAGCGGCAGCTCGTTCGCTCCGAGCGATGTTTGCCAAACTGCGCATGCGTACGGATCATTATACGCATGCGCGAACCAGTCAGTGCGGCCGAAATTCATGTGCTCGCAAAATAGCGAATGCCTGCTAATTTGAGTGACAGGATGAGGCGTATGTGGGTGGTAACAGGGGAAGGTGCTTGAAAACGGGGAGTGGAAATCAGAACGCAGGCGTGCTTAAAGGTCAAAATGGGCGTTTTATGGGTGTGCATATTTAAAACAGCAGCGTCATTGACCACGTCACTGGGTTTTTTTTTAGCCAGAACTGCTCGCAAAATTGTGGTAGCAAAAACCAACCACAAGAATAGCGAGCAGTTCATACCCTGTTCGATGTACTTGATTAATCTAATAAATAGCGGACATGACGTCGGATGCGAGCGGCCAGGGGGCGCAGTTTCCCAAAAAACGACCGCAAGTTTTCTTCGCTCGTTCAGACCTAGAGGCGTGAACAGACTGCAAACAGCAAACGGTTCATTTGAATAGCCACCCCTATTTTCTGGACGAGCGAGCGCAAATAGCGACCGGCTCTGAATCAGGGCCATTGTGTGTGTATGCACCTTTTAGGTGGATACACACTTGTCCAATTCTCTGAGGATCCAACTCCAGACCAGACTGTTGACACAACCCTACTGGAGACCTGGACTGAGATTCAACCAACAGTATATGCCTATGCACCTGTCCAATTTTGCAGCAGATCTCAGACAGTAGGTGCAGAGTATGGAGCTGCTGTGGGGTCCAGGCCGCCTCTGAGTGTTGCTGCAGGGCATCTGCTGTCACTGGCCCAGCTTTCTCTGCCTCCATCTCTCCTCAATAACTGATTTATTTATTAGAATTATAGCCTTCTTATATACCATGTTATCTCATAAACAGTACATTGAGCATCAAGATGATGCCATACAGTACATCATAATGTACATAACGCCCAAAACTTGTAGCTTGCTTGCTTCTGGAGGACAAGCTCATGGAATAGCACTCTGGTCATAGCCTGTGTCCAACAGACTGTGTGGAGACCAGCATGGGAGATCACTATGCATGAGTGTCTGTAGACTTGGACCCTTGTTGCCCAATTTCTTTTACATGTTGGACAAAACTAATTACATACATCTACCAGTGAAGCCTACAACCAATCTGCCCTGCTGTTTAGGTGTGCATAGTTATTATAGTCTACATCAGTATTTTTAGTAATTGTTTCCTATAGTTTAGTAAAATTAGCGTGTATTTTGGTTTGTTATTATATGTTTTCTCATAACTTGCCACTAGTTAAAGTTAGTATTTTGCAGAGTAGAGTACGAGAATGCCAAATTAAGTATCACAATAATATTTTGATTTCTGGCAATCTAAACAGCATATATTTCTGTTAGTTTGATAAAGGGATCTTCATATGTGCACTGTATGTATGTATGATTATGTCATATTTCCCTCACCCCATTTATGAGAGAGGAAGACTCATTTGAATGATGAGGAAGGTAGATCTTGTTGGCTGGGACCCACTCTGTTAATCCCCAGAGGTAACTCCTCTAGCTGGCTGGTAAATGAGTAGTCAGGACCTTCGTTTCTGTGAGGGAGTTTCTCAACTGTTGGACTTGGGGCAGTTGTTCTCCTCCTGTCAGCAGGGCCAGAATAACAATGGGGTGGATGGAGATTTCGCTCCACCTAAAAATAGGTATATCATCATGGCAGCATGATAATGACCAGCTACATCAAATAGTCAGTCATAAATCTTAACTATTAAAATGGTGTTTCTATTTTTTGTTTCACAAAGTTCTGCATTTTTCTATTTTTATGTATTTAGGGAGACAGTGGGGCTTATAATGTGTACACACGAATGTGGATATGGCCACACTGACACAGTACTGGCCACAGCTCTTCCCCTTTTCAATATAGGTCCTTGAACATTTACAGCCCCAGGCCCATGTGGCCCTTAATGCAGCCCTGCCTGTCAGCCATGGTTAGGAGAAGCAAGGCTGTTTGGGCAGCTTATTCTTCAAAGGGGGCTGGGCAAGTGGTGGAGCTTCAGTTGGGGTGGCCGGAGGGGACAGAGACATTTACAAAGTACAAAGTAAGTGCAGACTGTGTTATGCAGCTTATTTGAATGGCTGCAAACAGGGGAGTTACACCACTGGGCAGCATAAAAATATTATTTACAGTATATACAAAATAAAAACAAAAGCATTACACTGGGAATTACTGGTGAAGCTATTGCCAATCCATCCATGGCCTCAGCAGTGAGTGTATGGGGGCCTAACCCCAGTGTAGTTACCCCCTCAGCAGTGAGTGCTCAGGGGCTGCCCCCAGTGTAGGTGCCCCCTCAACAGTGAGTGCCCAGGGTGCTAACCTCAGTGTAGTTACCCCTTCATCAGTAAGTGTCCAGTGTGCTGGCCCCAGTGTAGGTACCCCTTCATCATTAAGTGCCTAAGGGGATGGCCCCAGAGTAGGTACCCCCTTTAGCAGTGAGTGCCCAAGGGGATGAACGCAGTGTAGTTACCTCATCAGCAGTGAGTGCCCATGGGCTGACCCCAGTATAGGTACCCCTTCAGCAGTGAGTGCCCATGGGGCTGCCCTCAGCTGCACTAACAACAAGAGTCACAACTTGTGCACACGTGTTTGCAGACACTTTAGGAGTTGGATTACCAGGAGTAGAGGGCACCCAGCTCCAGAGGTGCCTCAAAGTTTTACCAAGTCCTGTAAAAGCAGAGAGGGGAACACATACACCACCAGCCTATACCCTACCATACTTCCAGTCTGCCTGCCTATATACCCTGGTGTACATCCAAGGCCTGTAATACAATGCTATGAAAGATGCTGAAGCCCCCTCAGACAACCAGGTGGGCAAGAACACTGCAACACCCCAGACAGCAGCCCCCAGGTGCATGCACACCCCTGAATTCCACATAGGCACTCACCCAGCGGCAGGAAAAGCTTGGGGTCCCCTGCTGGCTAACTCATGCCCGGTGATATGAGAAGATGGTCTCCGGGGGTCTGCAGGCAGGGGAGAAGAAGATATGAGTGACCTCTGCCGCAGCAATAGCCGCCAATCCCAGGATCCATAGAATAGATCCACAGGCAGACAGGCAGTCAGTGTGTGTGTGACCACAGCTTTGAGACGCTGCCTGTGCCACTCACCTCACATCGCTTCTTTCCAGCACCTGGCGCCACCAACGGGGAGCCAAGGGAGGGTGAGCAGTGTATCAGGAAGGGGTGGGCTGATCTGCGAAGCACAGCCATAGGTGTCTGGTCCCTGGGGAGGGGTCAACCACCATGAACAAATCATATCGGTTTCAGGCATTAATATGCCAACGCCCCTGTGCTCATTAGAGTTGGATGTGTTTTCCCCATAAGAGATGCATTTATGTATGCTTTTGTCTGGATATACTTTTTTTCTTATCATTGACCTGCGTTTCCTTAAGAGAATATTCACACAACTGTGACACAATTATATAAGTAACCTTTCCCCTCCTCCACTTCTCCTCATTCCTCGTCCTACATGTGTGTCCCATCCTCTATCTGTGTGTCTGCTCCCCCTCATGTCATCATCTTTGTACTAGTGTCTCATTCTCCAACCTGTCTCTCTTTATTCCCATGTGGGCATCTTTGTCCTTACCTTTGTACAACCATGGTCCTCTGTTTCCCTTTTTCTCTCTTCTTGTCCCACAGCCCACTGTCCACTTGCTTCACACCTTATCCCTCTTTCTCTTCCACTTCTACCCTCTTTACATCTTTCTTTCCTCCTCTTCTACACACTGATAGACAAAACCAGAGAAAAAAAAGCCAAATATATTCTCCTAAGCAGCCTTTTCCCTTTTTGGGCACATATGCCTCTTTATCCACCCAGTTGTTCCAGGACTCCATGGCCCCAACTTCTGTGCTTGCCTAATTGCCACAATTATTCCTACAATGTCTGCTGTGTGTGTGGATCAGTCAGAGCACGGGACCAGGGAGACCAAAGAGCAGCTGCCAGTAAGAAGAGACAGATGTGTTACCATCATATGGGACTGGAGAATGTGAGCTTAGAAAATGTGGTTTTATCTCCTATTAGTTATACTATGTATGTGTATTTATTATTATAGGATGTTTAAGATTTTCATGATCACTTGTTATGTATATGAGATAAATATGTTTGATATAGAAAAAGTTGTTTTTTAAGACTCTTTCCCCTACAGCCTTTACTACGGAATGGGTATGATATACCGCCGGCCGCAGCGGCAGCCCGACAGGAGCAGAGTGCGACGCAGCGGAAGCTCGACAGTGCTGGAAATCCCGATCGTGGATAGGTAAGTATCCACTAACCTAACCCCCCTAACCCTCCTTAGGGGTGCCTAATCCTAATCCCCCCTCTAAGTGCCTAACCCTAACCACCCCCTTCCCCGCTACCTAAACCTAAGTCCCCCGGGGGGGTGCCTAACCCTAAGTCCCCCCCGGGGGTGCCTAACCCTAACCCTCCCTCCTCCTAGCCTAGCCCTAACCCCCCCGGGGGGGTGCCTAACCCTAAGTCCCCCCCGGGAGCCCTAAACCTAATCCTCCCCCCCCCGCGGCTGTCCGCTCGCGGCGTTGGGGAAATGCGGGCGTCTACATCTAGACGCCCGGCATTTCATCCATGCCGGGATAAGACAGTCGGGAAGCCGGCTGCTGGTATATAGGCAGTCGGCTTCCCGATTGCTTCCCTTTACTACAGACCCACTATAGCAGGGTATTCAACATGCGGCCCTCCAACTGCTATGGAACTACACATCTCAGCATGCCCAGCCACGTTTTTAGCATGCAATAATGCAAAACTGTGGCAGGGCATGCTGGGATTTGTAGTTCCACAGCAGCTTGAGGACCAGATGCATGTTGAATACCCTTGCTCTATAGTGAATTATTAATACTGTATTGCATAAACTATCCAGTGTATAAAGAGACCAATGTGTACATATATAGGTTCAGGTCCAGTGCTAGATTGTTCTGCTGCTCCTCCAGAGTTCCAGACTTGCTCCAATGCTCTGTAGAGCAGGGTACTTACTCTGTGGAATGGTACCCTCAGTTGGAAAAATAACCATTCAGACAGGCTGGTCCTAATGCCATCTAATGGCTTACTGTGATCACTGCCTATGTATATGTCTGATGTATTACATACACTGCACTTTGTATGAGGAAAGAATAAAGAATAAAGTCTCTGTGTTGCCACTAAGAGCTTTATCCTGGCGCTGTATAGGCTTCTGTAATATAAATCCCACTTATAGTGGTGTATTCTATACACAGCTGCTAGCTCAAAAAGTCAGTTACTCTGCTGACTTAAACCAAAAGCTTCTCAAAACACAAAACACAAATTGAGCTGCGCTAGTGTTAGAATAAATAATGCATATATCTGTATATGTTTGATTGAGCATATAAACTTCAAAAGGCTTTCTCCATATAAAACATTTATTTAAAATGTCATTCCTCCACAAAAATACATATGGTATGAAAATATATTACGACATTTAGCAATATAACATAACGATAAAATGTAACTTTTCAGTTGCCAATATTATGCTATGACTTGTTCACAGCAAACTATTGTCACTCTCTCGCTTCCAGCCTGGTTTAGCTCCTTATATCCATAGACAGGTTTAGGCAGTTAACATAGAGTCTTGGTTGGACGTTATAATAATTAGGAACAGAGTGGTACAAAGATGTTGCTCACCATACTCCACCGAGTAAAAGTTATAGAAGCGAGAGAGTGACAATAGTTTGCTGTGAACAAGTCATAGCATAATATTGGCAACTGAAAAGTTACATTTTATCATTATGTTATATTGCTAAATATTGTTATACATTTTCATACCATATGTATTCTTGTGGAGGAATGACATTTTAAATGTTTTATATGGAGAAAGCCTTTTGAAGTTTATATGCTCAATCAAACATATACAGATATATGCATTATTTATTCTAACACTAGCGCAGCTCAATTTGTGTTATGTACTTTGTACGAGGAAGACTATAGCTTTTTAAGTGCTAATTATGTCCTCCTCATGGGCTGGCCAAACTCGCTCTAAAATAAAGCATTTGGAAACCCACTTTGGAAATACTGTGTTGCCCTTGAACATTGTGTTAGAAATTGCTGAAGAGAACTTAAAAGAAGCTTTAAAAAAGTGGGCGATACCCAGCCTTTGCAAGTCAGCTTTAAATCTGGCCTAATCTCAGCTGTCACCTCTAAATCAACCATATTTAATTTCATAAAAAATGCATTGATACGTTATATTGGCCTAATTTGTTCCCTTAGTGGTAATTTGCAGTTCTGAATTTCACACCAATTGTTAGAATAAGATATTAACAACTGCAGCTTTCCACTCTGAGCTGTCCTAATGCAAAACTATACAAAGATGATGAGATCTTAGGCTCTGGAGACAGCATATTGTAGCATAGACCACATTGATTTAAGATATACAGTGACAAAGTGAGAACACAGGCCTGGCAACATAAAGGTTAACAAAGTGCATATCTGCCCTCCAGGGCAGAGTTACAGAGAACAGTTTCCTCCGTGACTGAATGAGCATCATAAAGCTTGCCAATTAATATACAACAACATTATGTGATTTATGGGTGTTTGGGACGTGCAGTTTCTTACACTTCCCTGCCTTCTTATGACAGGTCTGGTGCTGGGTGGTATTAATTTCTGCTCTCTCCTGCAATTTCGGTTACGTTTTAATTAAGGATGGTAAATAAATCTTACTATATGACTCGATGTGCAAGCAGTGTCCTGGATATAAAATCTAAGTGTGCTTAGAAAGTAGATCTGTCAGATAATGTACATATTACACAAGCACTCCAAACAATCATACAGCTGTCTCGTATAACATTTCTTTTTGTAAAAGCTATGTGTTACAAAATGAAAGGAGGTTTGTCAATAGTGAACCACAATAGGGTAGAAATAATAATATAGGTTACATTCATGCCTACGGTGTATGATTAGACCTTATGGGCTTAAAATAAACCTACAAATCTTCTACTTGCTCACCTACTGTTTAGATGAAAATGACCATGTATTTTCTTTCATTTATATTCTATCATTGATAGTAAAATGTTAACATGCAACCTCTGTAAAGAATAAACATAACTCATATATGCTGCATTAAAGGTGCCTTTAGTGATTGCAGAAGATTACTGTAGATAGCAATGATCTATATAAAGACAGGCATATACTGATCGCATCCACCTTCTGGTCAGAAGTCCAATGGACTCGTGTGTGTGACTTATTTTATTTGTCTTGTTTTAAGTGTTCACTAATTAATACATGGGTTACTCACAGGTGTTGCTAAAGGTAAGTATTAAAGCACACATAAGTTAAAGTAAAGATTAGCAAACTACATTACATCTTATTTATTAAGCTGTGTCTGCCGCAGAGTTGTCTCTGCCTGGACTTTAGCTATAAATTGTAGTTCTAATTAAACTACTAAGAAAAGCCCTGCAGAGCTCACTGTTACATTCCAGAATATCAATTATAATTATTCAGAGCAAAATTGCAATTTGTACTAAACAAGATTCCAGTTAGCAGAAGTGTAGTGAGCTGTCCAGTCCTGAATTGTATTGCTGATCAGCACTGGACTAAAGCCGGCCATAGGCGGTGCGATAGGCACCGTGTGACGCGACGTGGGATCCGACGTCCGACATATCAGGTGGTCCCCACACATGGTGCAATCGGGTGGCCGACTGCCCGATATGTCGACTCCCCCCACCTCCTCCCGCATAGCGATACATGTGATCGCACATCGCATCCCCTGATCAACTGAACCTGCAGTAAGATTAGGGGGTGCGATGTACGATCCCACGGGTGTGCGCTCGGTCCGACATCATACACAGTGCGATATAGCAGACAAATCGTACCAATCAGTCGGATCGGCTGCTTTATCGCACCGTGTATGGGGGCCTTAAGGGCCTGATTCAGAGGACGATATGCCGAAGTTCACGTAGTTCAGAGATTATCGGTGGTCAACACGTGTCAGAGTCACATTAAGGATTTATTTGCGAAGTGAGTGACAGGTAGGGACCGTTTGTGGACAGCAATGGGGGAGTGGTGATGCAAACGCAGGCATGCCACAACCGTTTCAGGGGCACGTCTCTGACTGTGCAGTAAAAATGGCTCCGGCTTCTCAGTTCCAGCTGCCATTCTGCGTGACCATTCTGAGTAGACCAGTTATCGACTGATCTGCAACCGCTGCTGCGTCTTTGTATGCAGGTCCTTGGATTTGTGAAGCTGTCGGTGGGTGTTACAGTACATGTCCTGGCGGCTGTGACGTTTGC
Organism: Taudactylus pleione; assembly: GCA_031769625.1. NCBI lineage: Eukaryota > Metazoa > Chordata > Amphibia > Anura > Myobatrachidae > Taudactylus > Taudactylus pleione. The sequence goes on along the minus strand of JAUIMM010001311.1, from coordinate 13,852,155 downwards.
ATATTTTCACACAGCCGCTGCGTAGAAATTTGCAGCAGTGGCGGCGGCATTACCGTACTGTACATCTCTGAGTCAGGCCCTAAATATTGTGTTAGTACAGTCATGGAAATTACATATTATTATCCGAGTATTGTTTAGGTTGTTTGGGGCTTCATAAAGGAATACTTAATATGGACATTTTTTTTTGTTTGAAGAAAATAATTCAATGTTTATATAATCTGTAATCTAAAATGAAAAGGATATGCATTCATTTAGTTACTACATTGCACTGTTTTCTCTGAGAATTGATGTTACAGAGTTATTAATTTACAGCATTGTGTATTAGAATTATGTTAACAGTATGTTATAGTATTTTTGGGGAATAATTTCAAAGTCAAAATGTATTTAACCACAGACTAAATTACAAAAAAAATCATCATGTCAGAACTACCTATCTACTACATTATCTCAGGGTCGCTGGATAATGTCTGTATTATTCAGATCTCTAGTTTTCAAATACAACTTAAAATAACTTTTAGTTTACTTGGTTGTTTATGGAAATCATAGGAAGTAACCACTCAGAAGTCCCTAGAGCTGAGTACCTAAGCATACTCTCTGGAAATAAATGTGGGTCTTATAGTGCCATAATCTCTATTGATTTTTTACATCAGGTGGGAGGAAAGAGGAGTAAATCAGACTAAACAGAGCATTTACAGTCCAGACTAGGAGGGGAAGGATAGGGTGAAGTTCTTTGTAAGTCCTGATATTTCACATTAATACCTTTTATCCTGCAAATTAATTTTTTATTCCTCTGAATGTTATCTTTCTTTTATTAACTTGAAGCTGTCTTTACACCTTTTATATCCTAGGGTGAGTGATGATTCCGCTGGTAAATTCATCTGATTCCTATTAAAAACACTGTAGCACTGAAGGAATCAATCGGTATGGTGCCACTGACAGGGGGAAAATATATCAAACCTTGTAAAGAGGACAAGTGGAGAAGTTGCCCATAGCAACCAATCACCGTACTGCTATAATTTATCTAGTACATTCAATAAAATGATAGCTGGAGGCTGATTGGTGGCTATGGGGAACTTCACCATTTGTCTTTAGAAGGTTTGGTTCATCTCCCTAACATAGCCTCTAAATAACTCTGATTTGTGTTTCCTTTCTGATTATTATATGTATTTATTTAGGAACCATTTTGTATCTGACATTCTGACTCCGGACACTGGCACCTTATTCAACTTAATTAATGGAAGATCAATGGCATATTTGGGGAATAGCAGTAGCAGGATAGCTTATATAGGTCTAGAAGCAAATGATGACTTTATTCAGGCCTTATGTTAGTAGACAGGCTTCCAGGAGAACCTCTAAGACTGTCTGACCAAATGTATTCATGCTTTTAGCATCAGCTTTTATTCTTTAGAATACTCTCTGGGAATGTGTTAACCCTTTAGCAAGTATAACAGTATTTACAACCTATCAAAGTGAAATATTTGCACTGGTAGAGCTAATGCTGCATACAGATCTCTAATGTGTGTCCTGCCATACTCTCTCTGGGAATAAATAATGTATATAATTCAAATGTTTCCAATTGAGTATTACAGTATTTACATATAAGGAATCATTCATATGGAATATTACCTCTCACAAATAAAATACTTAATTCCTTACATTTAAGTCATAATTGATCATTTTAATATAATATGTTTTAGATCTTCAAAACTGTAACTTTTTGCAGTCAACTGTATACACTTTACTTGATCTGTGAGGGTTACAGTGGCAAGCCCAGGATTTTGCCTTTTACCAATTTTTGTATATTCTCTAGATACTCTACACACCTACATCTACATATATAGTTAATATATGTACAAACTACTTTAAAATATCTGTATAAACTGTGGGTTATGATGTCATCACTTATAGTCGGTGAGTTCTGATGTCATCACTTCAATGTTCAATAGTAAGATTTGCATTTTATAAGAAATAATACACTCCCTACTACTGTATAAATTATTGGATGTCAATTTGGATCTCTGTGACCTGTATGATTTTTTTTAAATGGTCTCATAATATCTCTGTGGCTTCTAATATTGTTATAGTTTACAGAGGAACTGCATTATTCAGTTTGACAAGGCCACTCTCTGTGTGGAGTTTGTATGTTCTTCCTCAGTTTCTGTGGGTTTTCTCTAGGTGCTTCAGTTTTCTACTACACTCCAAAAACATACCGGTTCATTAATATCTGTGATTCTGTAAGGTAGGGAGTATTGGAAGCTATAAGTGTACGTATGAAATGTTTAACTCTTTTCACCCAGCCAGCTGGCTAATCTACCCTAGGACAGCCTTATAAGTTACCCCTGGCCTTGCCAGGACCCTCAACATGGGTTAAATAATTCATTAGCAAGTTTGGGTGAAAGCCAAATTATTTTATTATATATAAATACCCACTGCACACAGTAATAGAAAAAATGGGAAAATAAAGAGAGGGTTTATCACACTGGAGTTACACACTCCTATACCTCACCAGTATTTCACACTGATGTGCAATCCAGACTTCTGTATCACATCACCTCTGCTTTTGGGGGTATGCACAGTAGCAAAGTCTGTGGAGAATGTCCAAGCTTTCACTGCCCTGTAACCTGTCCTGCTGAACCTGTAATCCCATGTCAGCACTGTCCAGGAGAAACACCTCTGCCCTTCATTTTAAAAGCCTCTCACGCTCCCATTTGTGCAGTACCATAGCCCACACTCTCACCTGCGACTGGGTTTCCACTTACTCGTAGCTGCCCATGGACCTCCCTCAGCCTATACTCGAATTATTGATGCAAGTAAACTATTAAGTGGATTGATACACATAGTAAATGTAGCTATTAATGTCCCCCAAGCTGCAATCCTATTTGCCATCTCACCAAAAACTGTGTCACTGACCTACGGGATTACCATTTCTATTGTTGAACAGCTGCATACACTGAGCTCAATTGTGAATTTGGTCTATTTGGCTTCTGAACCCAGGGCTGCCACCAGAAATTGTGGGGCCCAGGCCTGACAAAATAGATACCCCCCCCCCCCCGTCTAGCAGCAGTGGCGTGTGCAACGTCGCTTGCTGCAGTGCAGGCTGAGGGGTATCAGGTGGGATCCTTTCTGTCCCCTATAGCAGGTGTTAGCGGGGATCCTGGGACACAGCAGATCAGCACTGTAGCAGCAGCGGGTACAGAGATGCAGTGGAAAATCAGCGATCACACTCATTTTCCTCCACACAAGTGCTGCTTTACATGCTATAAATGGAGGAGCCCCATCAGGACTTGGCGCCCACAGGCAGGTGCCTCCATTGTCTCTGGGAGTTACGCCTCTGCCTCACACACACATACCCAGTCCTGCTCCAGGAACCTCCCTCTCACTCATATATAGACCCAGCCACCTCCATCTCACACATACCCAGCCACCTCTCCTCTCACAGATATATCCTAGCCCTGCCTCACTGCTGTCAGAGGGAGTTTCCCAGTGTGCTTGATAGCTGACACAGGAACAGACAAATCACAGGTGCACAACTCCAAATTACTGATTATATATAAATACATTATGCAATAACATTTTGCAATCAATAGAGGTTTTTAGCATAATCATGACCAAGGTTATTGGCCTACCCACCATATCCAGGTAACCTCTTTAGAGTAGGTCCCTAACATACTTGGGTTCAAATCCAGAGCACAGGCCCCCCTAAATCGGCGCAGCCGAGCCACCCCAGGGCATCGCCATAATAATAAAAGTGAAATGTGAAGTAAGAAAGGTAAGAGCAGCTATGGCACATGTGCCTAATATGCCATCATATTTTTGGCCTATATAGTTGAAAAAGGCATTGCTCTTGCTCACACCCAGTGGATGCAAGGTGTTTAAATTACACATGGAGAGGTGGGTCAGAGGCACACATGGAAAGGTAGGTCAGAGGCACACATTGAGAGGTAGATCAGAGGCACACAATGGGGAGGCGGGTCAGAGGCACACTAGGAGAGCAGAATCAGTGGCACTATTACTGTGCAAGTAGGGGGTGGAGGAGAATGAAGGAGAAGAGTTGGGGGCAGGGAGACATGTCATTAGGACTAGCTGATTCAGCCTAGAAAGAGGTAGTCTGCAGACTGTAGCTGACACTGAACACTTGAGTCAGTGTTTTGCAGCGCTGAAGATTCCTACAGAAAACTACTTAGACACAGGCAGACATCTGCCTGTGATTAAGAAGCAGTTTGCAGGAGGGATCATCGGCACCGTAATGTGGCTATAGGGCCCTGCTCTCATGGTGAGTTAGTGGAGTCACCAGGAACGAGAGGACTGGGAAGCCTGTGATTGACCACTTCAAGTTATAATTGTATTGCCAGGGCTGCATCCAATGCCTTACTGATTGTGCTCCGTGTTCCATATCACAATTTCTTCATATTTCACATTGGTGTTTCAACAATTCCCTTACATCCATTTTCTTTCAAGTCACCAATACAGACATGGAAAAATTTGTTGGCACCCTTCCACGAAAAAAGAGGAACCCATATTATTCTCTGAAATAACTTGAAACTGACAATAATAACTGTCATCCATCATTGTTTATTCAAGATTTAATAGAATTCAGATTCAACAGAATATTAGAAAACAAATATGGAAATGGCATGGGCAAAAATAATAGGACCCTTTGTTCCATAACCTTTAGAGACAAACACTGCCTTTAAAGGCAATAATTATTGTAGCTCTCAGTGACACTTCTGCACCTGTCATCAGATAGTTTGGCCCACTCTTCCTGGGCAAACTGCTCTAGCTGTCTTATATTTGATGGGTGCATTCTCCAGACTGCATGTTTCAGCTCTTTCCATAAATGTTCAATACGTTTCAGATCAGGGCTCACAGAATACCACTTCAAAATAGTTCAATGTTTTGTTCTCATCTATTCTTGGGTGTTTTTAGCTGTGTGTTATTCTTCTGTTGGAGGACCCATGACTTGCAACTGAGACAGAGCTTTCTGACACTGGGCAGTATGTTACGCTCCAAAATGCCTTGATAGTCTTGAGATTTCAATCTGCCCTGCACATATTCAAGGCACCCCGTGCCAGACACAGCAAAGCAGCCCCAAACCATACCGGAGCCTCCTTCATGCTTCACAGTACGTATGGTGTTCTTACCTTTGAAAGCTTCATTTTTACATCTGTGAACATAGAACTGATGTGACTTGCCTAAGAGCTCCAGTTTTGACTTATCTGTCCAAAGGACATTCTCCCAGGAGCATTGTGGCTTGTCAGTATGCTTTTTATCAAATTCCAGTCTGGCTTTTTTATGTTCTTTCACAAGTGGAGTCCTCCTGGGTTGTCTTCCATGGAGACCACTGTCACTCAAAAAGCATTGGATGGTGCTATCAGACATGGATGTACCTTGAACCTTTGAGTTCAGTTTGTTTCACTTTGGACGTATTCCTTGGCTCTTTTTCTACAATTCTCTCTATACTTCTGTTTAATTTGAGTTACAATTTTCTCTTGCAAACGCGGCCAACCAGGTTGGCTACAGTCCCTACAGTCCCATTGACTTTAAACTTCTTAATAATGTTAGCAACTGTATTCACAGGAACATCTAGCTGTTTGGTGATGGTCTGATGGCCTTTACCTTTAACGTGCTGGTCTATCATTTTCTTTCTGATCTCCGCAGATGGCTTTCTCTGGTCCATGTTCAGTGCAGTGCACATGATGATACCAAACAGCAGAGTGACTACTCCAGTTAAATAGGCAGAATGACTGATTAGAAGATTGAAGACGTGTGATACAAATTCAAGAAAGCAATTTGTTTTAAATATCATATAATCCAATTATTTTTTATCTTTTATAAGGAGTACCAACAAATCTGTCCAGGCCATTTTTGTAGAATAAGCAATAATTCATCTCTTTTCACAGTTTCTTTTCTTTATTCTATGATATAACAAATGCCTGCAGTTATACATGAGACATTGGGGCAGATGTATGAAGCTCTGGAAAGTGATAAAGTGCAGAGTGATAAACGACCAGCCAATCAGCTCCCAATTGTCATTTTTGAAACACAGCCTGTAACATGACAGTCAGGAGCTTATTGGCTGGTCGTTTATCACTCTCCACTTTATCACTTTCCAGAGATTCATACATCTGCCCCAATAGTTCTTAATGTCATTACTTTTAAGGAGGAATGTAGCATTCTTTCAGTGAGCTGTAAGGCTACCAACAAATTTGTCCTTGCTCTTATATCCCTTTCCCATTGCTGCCCAATCAGTCTATCCTGAATATATTTTCCTTCCAACCAAAATGGTTACAGTAAAAAAAACATTTTTCCTTGGGCGCCTCCTTCAGGCAGAATATAACATTAAATATGTATATAAAAAAAATCAGTCCATCACTGACAAGAAAGTAACCACTGTTCTAGTAAAATGCATTAAAACATTGTAAAATACAGCACATTCCTCTTAATCTGAAAACATCAATGGTAGTATTGAACTGTTTTGTGCAGAAGGTGTAATATATTGGTAAGAGAACATGTTCTGTGGTTAGTGGGTGGGCTGCTAGCAGATAAACTAGATGTGTTTTATCAAGGTAAGAAACGGCAGCCCATGAAAAGATGAGCTAAAGATGTGTACATACATTCTTCATGGCTTAATACATTATTCAGCAAACTGCATGATGATCTTAATTCTGTGTATTATATAATGATTCATTTGGGTGATCAGATTTCTAACAGGGGGTTTTCATGCTCCCTATGACTCACTATGATGTCATTCTTTTTGAATACTTATAATATAATACAAACATTAACCTCTTTTTATGTACCATGACTTCAATTTTGGATTATGAAAAAAGTTAAGTTCACAGAGTGGAGCCTAGCCACTGGTATTTGTATGCTGGTAGTCAGTACACCGCATACATGTTATGTGATTAAATAATAAAATAATGTATGGATTCATTTAATAGACAAGATCTAATTGTAAATTCTCAATAGTTAAAAATGTAACTAAAGAAAATAATTTCTGAATACAAAATAAGAACAGTGACAGGATCTGATTAATTTGCGTTGTGGCATCACGTGACTGTTTTTTCATGGCAAGACAGCTATATTTTCTGTACTGTGATATCAGATGGGGGAGGATTGGGACATTTCTACAATATTTAGTCTATAAATTTTGTGAACCACCTGCAAGGCCGGATTAAGACCTTTAGAGACCCTAAGCACTTAAAAGATTTTGGTGCCCCCATATATATTTTGCTCCCCTAAGAAAAGATATCACCAAAATTCTCGCCAAGGCCTTTAAAACCTCCAAATTTGGAGAAGACCCCCCCCATCTAGGAACACTGTACTGAGCGCGGCTGCACTCAATCTCAGTGGAGGACTGAAAGTGACAGCCAAGATGACCAAGACAGGAACGATCATGTGAGCCTCGGTGGACCGTGTGGCAGTTTACCAGTTACCAGATTCTAATTTTGTTGTTTTCCAAAGATTACTGTATATCATTAACCTCCATTATTATTATTTGTATTATTGTATAAAGCCCCTTTTTTTTGTGGAACCTGGTTCAGCTGTACCATTTGCAATTTTGCACCATATGGTCCATGGTTAATCTGGCAATATAAAATTTCCGTTGGTGCCCCCTTCCCTTGATGCCCTAAGCATGATCTTATTTTGCTAAATGGACCTTCCTCCAATTCACAATCTACTGTACATCTTTTGTCACTGTCTGCTAAAATTTGATTTTATTACACAAACAACAAATGTTAATTTACATTTTGTGGACATAAGGCAACTTGGATGTAACTGCTCGGGTTGCAAATATTTAGCAATATTTATTTTTGCAAAAGATACTAATTTTACCAACACTGCAACCATGGCTGAATACATTATGTTTATGTTTAATGGTATGATCTTTTATCATTTAGTGCACACATGCATCCCGATTGTGCCCGTACAGAGTCGCAGATGCGATTTCAGATGCGCGCACGGTTAGCAGTGACATGGAGATGGCTTAGCATACGCACGGAGATGGTCCTTGTAATGCAATGGTGGGCAATAAGCGTCACTCCAGCTGTTGTTGAACGACAAAAACCAGTACGCAATCTAATGGGTGTACTTGGAGAGAGTTGCGGTCGCATCTGTGATAGTGGTTTAATACACAGATGCATCTAAGGATGTACCAATCGTAATTTCAACGCCGACGAACACTGCAAGCCTTCGCACATTCATAGGTACAAATGTACACCAGAAAAGGGTTTTGTTGCAGCAGTAGCACAAAGTAACAGACAAGCTCCAAAAATAATCAGACAAAGACACGGCTGCACCCGAATCAGCACAAAGCATGCAATGATATGCAGGGAATCCAATGTAAGTGGGATGTGTTACAAGTCGCCGGCATGACTTGCTACCTTCCAGCACTTCGATGGTTACTCCTTCTACTTCCGCCAGCCGTATGAGTACTGCACCATCTGTTGCTAGACGATCTCACGTGTTACTGGAACACTGAATGATCTTCCGTTACTTTGACTGGTTCTTCATCTGTTAAATATCTGGCGGCATCTTCACACGGCCTTGCCGGCTATAGCGTCTCTGTACGTGCCCTTCCGGTTCCTGCTACGGGTCTCTATTCCTGCATCTCTCTAAGTCATCAGGCCCTACCATATCCTCCGGCTCTTGAATGCCGCACCACGGCTAACCAAACCGCAACTCAGTCATCAGGCCGCACTGTATCCTCTGGCTCTCGTAGCCGCACCACGGCTAATCAAGCCACCCCTCGGTCATTAGGCCGCATAATATCCTCCGGCTCTCTTAGGTACACCATGGCTAATCAAGCTGCTCCTCGGCTTTTAATTACATCAATTCTACCAGCTCCTTGCTGCATCAATTCAATAGGCCATACCAGCCATCTTAATTTCTCCAGCTACAAGCTGCATCATTTCCACAGACTGTACCAGCCGCATTATTTCACCAGCCGCAATTGCCGCATCTGTACCACCAGTGCTAGATTAGCCGCATCTGTATCACCAGTGCCACATTAGCCGCATATGTACCACCAGTGCCACATTAGCCGCATATGTACCACCAGTGCCACATTAGCCGCATCTATACCACTAGTGCCACATTAGCTGCATCTATACCACTAGTGCCACATTAGCTGCATCTATACCACCAGTGCTGCACTAGACGCATCTCAGCTACCGGCTCTCGTTGGTGTCATCTTCTATTCTGGTACTCCTGGGTGGTCTGCGTAAACCCCTACTACTTCCAGTTTAAGTCTAGGCAGCCGCCTAAGGTACCGGTGACCGTTCCTAGTTCTAAGGGAACAACGGGTGGCTGTTAGTGACAGAAGATCTCGACTTTTGAGGGTTTACACAGGGTATCCTGGGAAAACCGTAACATTATGTATGTATCATCTTCTTGGTGGGTGATATGAGTGTTGTTGTTCGCATTTTGTTTATTGGAAGGGTCATTTTAAAGATGGATATTATTTTAGAAATTAGAAAGCATCAAAAATAGAAACAAATTCTACTAACGAGCTACAATTCATAGGAAAAGATCAGGGCATGACGTATGACATCAAACCCAAAATCAAATTCTCAGCGCTAATATAAATTATAAACCACAAATCTCACAAATTATAAGTTAATGAGTAACCATCTGTGTGGATGAATAATATAGTTAAAGCAGCAGATACAGACAGTGTGCCTGTGGTGGCACACTAAAATACACCCGGCTACCAGGTGTGTCAAAGTGCAAACAATAAACTGAAATATCTGCGCTAATAAATAATGAGGAGAATTTATATAAACAGATCACCACCAAGATAAGAATATATAAAAAATTTTATAAACAATTTAATATAATGAATTAATAATTTGACCGGTCAAAATAGCAACAAACATAATACAATCACATACAATATTTAATCACCTACAGTAATTGGTATTAGACTTTTAAGGATCAAACGTTAATAGGATTACTAATTAATCCCAAATTGATCTCATGCTATTCCATATTCAGATTATAATTAGCATAAGTCTGCATAAATTAAGATAGAACAAAAAAAATCAGAAAAAATCTGAAAAAATCCGCTGAAGGAGGTGGATCAAAAATGTAAATTTTTTTTTTATATATAAACAAATTTATTTTTAAGAAGCATAAATGTTAATCCATAGTGTCCGCATCTATGTAATATATGAAAATCTTCAGTCTCACCCAGTAAGATCAACTGTATAATATGAATCTCGGGTAAACTGTATCCTCGCTTTAAGTGAGCATATCACATCCACAACTCACGATCCTGTGCATACAAGTAAATAGCTGTGAGTATCGGAGGAGGCTCCGGAGAGACGGGATGTAAGCGGCTCCTTAATGTTCAATGTACCAGTGTCAGTCCGGCCGCGTCTCAATCCTGCCTCAAACTCCTGGTAGCCAGCTGTTGTCCTAGCGGGACCACAAATCTCACGTGCCAGTGAGGGGATGGTAGGATCAAATGTAGGTGCCGATAAACACTACGGATGGGTCCAAAGATGAGTCCATGACGTATGACATGTATACAATGTTCGTATAGCCTGCAAGACAAAAAAAATATATGATAAAGTCTAACAAAAGGAGTATATACAGTATATTAACAGTAAATACTTGAAAACCCACTAATGTACAAACCCACTACTGTACTTTACATGATCACATTGATAGACATGACGTATTTTTACGTTGACATCAACTGCCCATACAAACAGCTTTGTGACTATCCCCTTATATAATGCACACCAGACAATTAAAACATATTTCTTGCCAAAACCCCCAGCAGAAACCAGCCCAGGGGCATACAGGAGGCTCCATCTTTTCCCATGTAGGATGTAAACAAACTGCAATATCAAACGAGAACTAACACCTTATTCACTTACACAGACCAGACCACAACACCAGGGGACATTTGCAGGCATTTTGAAGCAGGGCACTGCCAGTCACTGTTATCATAATGAGATAAAAGATAAAAAAAGGCTAAGAAAATAAAAGTGATGTAATTTCTAGTAAGCTTGCCAAAACCAGATCAGGGTATAAAATGGATACACAGACACTAAAACATTCACCCTCTTAGAATGTGTATGGTGCAGAGAGACGCTTTCAAATAATACATTTGATCACATTATACCACTACCTGCCAGGGCCGGATTAAGGGGGTGTGGTATAAGAGATAGACAGTAATTAGATAGACACCAGATGTTAGACAGTCAATAGAAAGACAGGGGAAAAAGGTCAACAGGGACAAAAGTTAGACTTGTAAAAAGGTCCAGGTACAAAAGGTCCACAGGGACAAAAGTTCAACATGAAAATGGCCGACAGAAAAATGGTAGACAATTTTTTTTATTTCTTTTTTTAGCCCTAATCTTCACCCTTACTCTAACTCTCCCTCCTGGTGCTTAACTCTAACCATCTGGGTAAGTGCCTAACCCTAAAAACTTTTTTACAAATTGTCGGCCAATTTTTGTGTCCAACCTTTGACCCTGTCGATTTTTTGTCCCTGTCTAACTATTGACTGTCTAACATCTGGTGTCTATCTAGACATTGTCTATCTAATTACTGTCTGTCTACAGTCCCGGATTAAGGGCCACATGGGCCTGGGGATGAAAATGTTCAAGATCCTGTACTAAGAAGCGGAAGAGCTATAACAAGTGCTGCATGGGTGTGGCCAGAGCCAAGTACGTGTGTACACCCCATACTGTTTCCAGCCCCACTGTTTCCCTAAATACATAAAAATAGAAAAAAATGCATAATTTTGTGAGAAAAATAGAAAAACTATTTTCATGTGGGGCCTGGAGCTGTAGCTCCATCCGCCCCATTGTTAATCTGGCCCTGCTACCTGCAAAGAAAAGACCAGAGCATACTATAAGCATACATGTCCAGGAGACTCCCCAATTTTTCTGCGTTTACTCATACTCTCCGTACTGTAACCCACCCTCCCAAATCCAGCCAACCTCCCCAGTGATTTTCAATCTTAAATTAAATATTATTATTTTATTATTCTCTCTCTCTCCTCATCAACGCCCTGACCAAACCTCTGGACCTAGATACATGAAAATTGTGGAGTATATGCCAGGGATTTTTCTATATTCGATTCCTAAGGGCTAGGTGGGAGGGAGCGATTGTATTTCTACACAGGTGAGGGAGGAGAATGTCAAATGTGTTACAACACGGGTGAGGGAGGGAAATGTGTTGCTATAGCAGTGATGCATTACTATAGAGGTGAAGGATTAATATGTAACTGGATTGGTGAGATGGAAATGGAAACAGTAAATATCTGTCTACTCGGGTCAAATAGGGTACGTCAACTAGTGTATGTATATATATATATATATATATATATATATATATAATCTGACTGACTCACTGACTCATCAACGTCGAGCCCAAACTGCTAGACCCAGGGGCGTCTTAACAGAGTAGAGGGCCTGTGTACACTCCCCGTGCGGGGCCCCCTCCTCTCCCCCTTGTGGCCGGCAGCCGACTGATGTGGCTGGCCAGCCACCGGAGCATTAGTAGACTCCGGGCACCCGACGCGGGACCATGGACAGGTCAGTTAAAAAAAATATGGGTGCAGGGTGTGCGGTGCGGGGACCCCCGGACCAATTATAGATACGCCACTGGCTGGACCTAGAAACATGAAAATCGGGGAGTATATGCCCTCCATGACATAGGTGCCCACTAATCAGGGATTTCTCGAAATTCTACTCCTAAAAGGGTGAAAATGGCTAAATTGTTTCCTTTCCCTGTTAAATGTCCTGACTGACTGAATCATCGTGGCTGTAGCACAGTTCAATATTTAAAAACCAACTGTCATCCCAAGTGCTGCCAAACATCACTGGCAGTTGGTGTGGCTCCCTTATTTGAATAGTGAGGGAAGGGAATGTGCTAGTACAGGTGTAAGGGAAAGAATGTGTTACTACAGAGGTGAGAGAAAATGTGTTACAATAGCAGTGAGAGGAATGTGTTACTATAGAGGTGAGGTAGGGGAATGTGTTACTACACAGATGAGAGAGGGCAATATGTTACTATAGATGTGAGGGAAGGGAATGTGTTAATACACAGGTGAGGGAGGGGAATGTCGAATGTGTTACTACGGGGCAAGGAAAGGGAATATGTAACAACACAGGTGTAGGAGGGGAATGTGTTGCTACAGGGTTGAGTAGGGATAATGTATTGAGTGAGGATAATGTCTTACTACAGGTGTGGTGGAGGGATTGTATTTCTACACAGGTGCGGGAGGCGAATGCTGAATGTGCTACAACACACGCGAGGGAGAGAAATGTGTTACTGCAGGGGTGAGGGCAAGGAATGTGTTAGTACACACGTGAGGGAGGGTAATTACTATAGCAGTAAGGCAGGGGATGCATTACTATAGAGGTGAAGGATTAATGTATTACTGGAGTGGGGAGATGGAAATAGTAAATATCTAAGATCTACCTGGGTGAAACCAGGTACATCAGCTAGTTATATATATAGCTTCACTTTTTTTTTTTAACTTGACCTTCCTATTAACAAAGGATTAGCAGCAACACATATACTGAGTTCCAAGAAGATTGGAAGCACAAGAAAGATTTGCACAGTCAGTTGATCACCAACTTCTGACCATTAGAAACTACCATAATTAAACTTTTCATTGACACTTGTATTTAAAGCAGCATTGAGGTCAAATTACCTCCTGAGTACTTTCTATTGTAATGAATAAACATTTGTTTTGCTTTTTATATGAAGCCCAGTGTAATCCTGAGGACCTTGTAGTACTGATCACTGATGGTTTGTGTGAAATTAGGTTTATGACCATTTTCTCTTTTGTTACATTTCATGAATATTTTTCTGTGCAATTTGTAAAGTACAGCCATGGCCAAAAGTTTCGAGAATGACACAAGCATTGGTTTTCACAAAGTCTGCTGCTTCATTTTTTATGATGGCAATTTGCATATACTCCAGAATGTTATGAAGAGTGATCAGATGAATTGCAATTAATTGCAAAGTCCCTCTTTGCCATGACAATGAACTTAATCCCAAAAACAACATTTCCACTGCCTTTCAGCCCTGCCACAATAGGACCAGCTGACATCATGTCAGTCATTTTCTCGTTAACACAGATGAGAGTGTTGATGAGGACAAGGCTGGAGATCACTCTGTCATGCTGATTGAATTAGAATAACAGACTGGAAGCTTGAAAAGGAGGGTGGAGCTTGAAATCATTGTTCTTCCTCTGTTAACCATGGTTACCTGCAAGGAAACACATGTGGTCATCATTGCTTTGCACAAAAAGGGTTTTACAGGCAAGGATATTGCTGCTAGTAAGATTGCCCCTAATCAACCATTTATCGGATCATCAAGAACTTCAAGGAGAGAGGTTAAATAGTTGTGAAGAAGACTTCAGGGCACCCAAGAACATCCAGCAAGCACCAGGACTGTCTCCTAAAGTTGATTCAGCTGCGGGATCGGGGCACCACCAGTGCAAAGTTTGCGCAGGAATGGCAGCAGGCATGTGTGAGTGCATCTTCACGCACAGTGAGGCGGATTTTTGGAGGATGGCCTGGTGTCAAGAAGGGCAGCAAAGAAGCCACTTCACTCCAGGAAAAACATCAGGGACAGACTGAAAATTCTGCAAAAGGTACAGGGATTGGACTGGGGAGGACTGGGGTAAAGTTATTTTCTCTGATGAATCCCATTTCAGAGTGTTTGGGGCATCTGGAAAAATGCTAGTCCGGAGAAGAAAAGGTGAGCGCTACCATCAGTCCTGTGTCATGCCAACAGTAAAGCATCCTGCGACCATGTGTGGGGTTGCTTCTCAGCCAAGAGAGTGGGCTCACTCAAAATTTTGCCTAAGAACACAGCCATGAATAAAGAATGGTACCAAAACATCCTCCAAGAGCAACTTCTCCCAACCAGGGCCGGCGCTACCATTAGGCAGCTTTTGGCAGCTGCCTAAGGGCGTTGGTACCTTAAGGGCGGCACTCACTGCATCTCCCTAACAAGAAAATGAAGCCTGCTTTATTTTTCTCAGCGCCCCCTGCTATCAGGGGATGAGGGATCAGCAGCGACCAGCACTTCTGTGCACAAATTTGCACCCAGTCGCTCACCGCTGCTACAGTTAGTGAACAGCAGCCAGATAGGCTTGCTCCACAGCAGGGGTGGGCTGGGCCTGGGCAGGGTGCCAGATTGCCTGCCACCCCCAAATCCCCCCCGGCCTGGTACCATTCTCTCTGTACTGGGCTGGCCTGTGCACCTGGAGACAGCTTTACAGCATGCACTGCGTTTGGGCAATGTTGGAAGATAGCACACACAACCAGCAATAAGTTCCAACTGAAAAATGCACTTGCACGTGGTCCCGCCCCTGTGTATGCCTAGGTGAGAGGAGACTTAGCAAAGCTGCGGACGCTTCCTGGCTCTGCTGCGATGAGTCCAGCTTCAAATCTGCAGCCTTTCTTCTTCAGTCAGTGCTACTGCTGCCCCTGCGATGCCCTTCTTCCTTTACCTGGCAGCCGATGCCTGTGTCTGAGGAGCTGTGACAGAGCGGAGAAAAGTGAGTGCAGAGCTGTGAGGACAGTCGGTCCACATTAAAAAAACATGCTGTTGGGGGGTGAGGGAGGAGTGGACTATAGCAAAATATGGTTGTTACTAACAGGGAGGGGGTGTCTGGTAATTACTGATGGGGGCTGAATAGCATGATATTAAACAGATGGGAAGGGGGCTACTATACAAAAAAATCAGGAGGAGGGGGATAATACGTCTGTTCTCCCTCCATGCCTGTCTGCGCTGCCTCCATGCCTGTCTGTGCTCCCTCCATGTCTGTCTGTGCCACCTCCATGTCTCTATGTGCCCGCTCAAAGGCTATCTGTGCACCCTCCATGTCTCTGTGCCTCCTCAATGCCTGTCTGTGCCCCCTCCATTTCTTTTTAAATGTTTTTGAAGTGCTCTTCACCTACACCCATCAGTAATTACTATTACATGCTCCAGACAATCATCCTCATCCTTCCGATTTTTTTGTCAGGAGGAGGGGGGGGGGGGGTGCTAGGCTGAAGCTATGCCTAGGGTGTCAAGATACCTTGCACCGGCCCTGCTTCCAACCATGCAAGAACAATTTGGTGATGAACAATGCCTCTTCCAGCATGACGGAGCACCTTGCCATAAAACAAAAGTGATAACTAAGGGACTTGGGGAACAAAACATTGTAATTTTGGGTCCATGGCTAGGAAACTCCCCAGACCTTAATCCCATTGAGAACTTGTGGTCAATCCTCAAGAGGCGGATGGACAAACAAAAACCCACAACTTCTAACAAACTCCAAGCATTGATTAGGCAAGAATGGGCAGACATCAGTCAGTATGTGGCCCAGAAGTTGAGTGACAGCATGCCAGGGCGACTTGCAGGGGTCTTGAAAAAGAAGGGTTAACACTGCAAATATTGACTTTCTGCATAAACTTATACCATAGTAACATCTGACAAAAAGGTCTAAAAACACTGAAGCAGCAAACTTTGTGAAAACCAATACTTGTATCATTCTCAAAACTTTTGGCCATGGCTGTACTGTAATGCTATAATATAATATACAAATACATTTTATTTCTGACCCTCCTAATATGTGTTTTAGTACCTTATTAGGCTTGTGGTTTATTTAGCTTGAACATTGCATAGTAATGTACTCTTGTATTGTCATCACTATTATCCATTATTTTATATAATGACAATATATTATGCAACCTTTTACACTGGAGCTTACAGTCTAAATTCTCTACCATACAAACACACGGACAAACTTTAAACTATCAATATCTCTTTGGAGGAAACCCATGCAAATACGTAATATAGTTGATACTGTATATATATATTGGTGAATGTGTTATATTGTTTTATTTTTGTAATTTTTTATCAATTTTTTTTTTACTTAGCATTGGAGCAACATCTTTTTTATTTTTAATTAAATATTTACATTTTATTTTTCTTGTCACCTGGGAAAATTATCTTTTTAGCAGGTGACTGAGTAATGTAGTAAAGATGCTTGAAATTATTTAAAAAATAGTTCTCAAACCATTTCACCAAACAGGTTCTAATGTTCTAAAATGTGTGCTAAGGAGCTCATTCAGACCCTTTCGCTAAGCCACGGACGCGCGCTATGGGTGATTGTCACCCATCTGCGTATGCGACAAAATATGCATGCGTGAGCCAGTCACTGCGATCGGGAATTATGCGCTTGTAGTACACAGACTGGATGCGACTTTGCGTGACAGTGCCATTTGTGGGTGGTAACAGAGGAAGGCGCTTGTGAACGGGGGAGTGGTGCTGCGAACGCAGGCGTGTCTGGGCGTCAAAACTGAGTTTTATGGGTGTGCATAATTAGCAAAGATGCATCATTGTACACGTCACTTGGTTGTATATCAGCCTGCAGTGATCGCAGTGCTTGCGGCGAGGTATTGTCTACCTCAAGCGCTGCGTGCTGCTGTGATGGCTCTCGTTGGTTCTGATTAATCATACACTTTCTGGAGATGACGTGTGTTAAGAAAGAAAAGTGGGCGTCTTTGGACTGGCGTGCATTCGCTCTGCCGTCGCTCTCTAAGACATAGAGGGCATCCTTACACCAGACAGTGCAATTGCAGAATTTGCATACCCTGCCCCTTTTGGCTGTGAGAGAGCGCAGCTTAGCGCCCGGGTCTGAATCGACCTCTACATACTCAAAATTTAGATTATTAACAAACATTTGAACAAATTTTTTACCATGTTCAAGTTGATGCAAACATGTTTGAGCCTAATGGCCGTATTGTATAGCATCCTTTATGGTCTTCCATGTGAACTGCAAACGTTTAATATCAAGCACAGTAATTTTATTATTCAAATTATAAGTACACCAAGAAACCCCACCTAAAATTTAGCCATTCAACCTCAAACAGGCAACATTTTGTTATTTATTTGAAATTTTCTATAAGAACTTTGCATATACATCGCAACAGCAAATGCAAACCACAGTCATCAAACTGTGAACACGAAATTTGAGGATCTATGCTTGAGGGCAGTGCAGTAGCAACAATAAACTAGATTAAAACATTATTTATTATAACAGTTTTTTATATAGCACAGCATATTCTGGTGCGCTTTACAATTTGAAACAACATTAATAGAATAAAGCTGGGTTGTAGGAGACAGACATAAAGGTAAGAGGGATACAATAGAAATTACCCTGCGCTAGAAGGCGGCACCTGTTGATAATAGAATCAAGTACCTCTAGCAGCCAACCAGCACAAAACACGTGGAGAATACCAAACTCCACACATAAAAATTAGAAACCAGAAAACGTGCAGTGCTTAGTGGCGCTCAAAAATACAAGATAAACAAACTCCAAATAGTAACAATTTGTTAAATATAGAATTAAAAATTTAATCCACAAATGTATAACTCCCGGGAGTATTAAATTAAATAAAAACAGTCTATTCTTGCAAAAATACAAAGGTTGCCCTGTTAAGGTTGATTGTATTCATAAGTGGCGAAACTCAGAATAAACACAGTAACAAAAGTCTCTAGTATCAATCCGGGAGCATGTTACTCAAAATATGCCTTTGGTTGTCGTTCCATATTTGCTAGGTGTAAAAACAATAATGATGGTAATTCAAAGTCTCTGGACATGTCTCCGCTTGGGTAAATATTTGTATATACTCACAGATGAAGAGTAGGTGAGTTTCAAACTCCAAACTGCATCTCTGACTGTTAAATGATCAGCGGCTAGCGGGAGCTAATCCAGAGAACTCACGCTGCCGAATATGTGCAAATATATCTGTGCATCTGCTGGTGTTTACGGGCGACCTGCCGATCGCCAGTACACATGCTGCAGGGACCCAGTTGTGAGTGACAGCGCAACTGGGTGGGCAAATTTAAATGTCCGGCCAGTTGTGGCAACTGCCCTAACACATCGGGCAGAAGATTGGTATGTGTATATGCACTTACCCATCAGGTTGGTGGATCGGCCAAATGGCCGACCCGTCGACCTAGTGTGTACCCAGCATTATTGCACTACTTTGTAAAGCTGGGTACACACCATACCACGGTGTGGCCTAGCAATGCAACAGTGTGATGTAACAATGCATTGTGCGCAACGTAGCCACTGCACACTCCAGAATACAACTATGCGATGTGTCGTTACATGCTGCAGGTAACAGCACCACCTCGTTCATTGCATCATCCCAACTGCCATGCAAAACAGTAGATGGGACAATGTGATGAACGACCATTGGAACACTATATCGTACGATACATTGTATAATGTTTACCCAGCTCAACTTAAACTGGACAAATCGGATTGAATTTTGAACCAATTTGCCTTATTGTATCATAATTTAATTATAAGAAAGCTGCTACCTGTTCACTTTCTACACCTTAAACAGACTGGATATTGTTTGCATACATAAATAAAATGCTTTTAGAAAAATATAGGCCCTCATTCAGAGCCGTACGCTCTGAGCAGAGCGCACGCTCTGCATGAGGGCCGGGCTCCTTTTTCATGGAGCGTCCTCCTGGACGCTCGTATAGCTGTGGGTCACCACCCACAGGCTATACGAGCGTGCATTTTGATGGCCGCGATGGTCGTGACCATCGCGACCATCGAAATTGCGAGCCGGAGCCTGCGGTTGAGGTTTTCAACCGCAAGCTCCGGAGTGATTTTGGCTCTATCAGAGCCAAAATCACTCCCACTGACATCACTAGTGATGTCAGTGGGCCGGCTTCTGACGGGAGGCGTTCCCGTGGGAACGCCCCCGTCAGGGAGGCACGCCCCCGGCACGCCCACCAAAGGGGGCGTGCTGTCAATCAACATTGACAGCACGCCCCCTTTGATCGGACACAACGAGCGAAGGAAAGTCCTTCGCTCGTCGTGTCTGGCGCATGCGCACGACGGAGCTCCCTCCGTCGTGCGCATGCTCAGTGCAGACCATCGACCCACTTGCGAGCGTACAGCCGCTCGCGAGTGGGTCTGAATCAGGCCCATAGATAGATGAAAAACAAGATAGTTTCAGAGTTCATCAGGAAGTAAGGAACCAGAACCATAGTGAAGACATGCAGTTTACATGTAGTAATTGTCTTTTCTCTCTTCCTGCTGAGTTACCTGGTGCCATGCCTGTGATCAGAGCAATACTGTTATCTATAGTCAATCAGTTGCCTCCTTTTGAGATTTGTTCTTTTATTCAGCTTCACTGAAGCCAAATTCTATTTTGCATCCTCTCTTATCAAAGAGTTTTCCCTGTGCTCATTTCCTCTTGTGGTTTGCCACTTTCTTTGTCCTACCTCTCCTATCATCACTCACTGCTTTTACCTCCTGTCCCATCACAAATGTAGGTTACCTCTACTTGGAGAAGTTTATTACAGAACTCACATTTACAGTATTCTAATATACTGTATGTATATATGATCATACAGAATTAAGGCAGGTTAGCCTCTTTTCTAAACTTCTGCAGCTTACATTGTACAGTGGGCCTGATTCAGACCTGGACGCTAGGCTGCGCTCGCTCGCATTGAGTGATTTGTCGCAATCTGCGCATGCGTATGAGTCGCAATGCGCGTGCGTGAACCAGTCAATGCGATGGGAAAGTGCTTGCCCGTAGCCCGCAGTCAGGCCGCTATTTTGAGTGACAGTG
The DNA here is from genome assembly GCA_031769625.1 of Taudactylus pleione. Lineage (NCBI taxonomy): Eukaryota > Metazoa > Chordata > Amphibia > Anura > Myobatrachidae > Taudactylus > Taudactylus pleione. The sequence continues at coordinate 13,831,525 of JAUIMM010001311.1, read as the reverse complement.
CCGTTTGTGGGTGGTAACAGGGGAAGATGCATGTAAACGGGGGTGGGGATGTGCGAACGTCGGTGTGCCCGACCGTCAGAACGGCGTTTAATTGCTGTGCATAATTAGCAAAGTTGCGTCATCACACACGTGACTGGGTTGTATTTTAGCCTGAACTGCTCGCAATGTTGTGGTGGGAAAAGGCTACCACAAGCGCTGCGAGCAGCTCCGATGGCTCTCAATGTTCCCGATTAATCGTACAACTGCCGGAGATGACGTGTGTTGCGAGTGGCAAAGGGGCGTCTTTATACAGGTACGAGCTCATCGTGTGGCCGCTCGCTATTACTTAGTGGGCAGCTTTACGCGACGCAGTGCGAGCGCATGATTTAAATAGCCAGCCCCTTTTAGCCAGCGAGCGGCCACAAATAGTGTCCGGGTCTGAATCAGGCCCAGTATCTCTAGATAAATGGGTTATAATAAGTAGAGGGGTTGTTCACAGAATATCTCTTCAGATTGTGTAGGTTTGTATGGCTGACTCCTGTTGCAGACTTTGTAACCTTATGATTACTTTTACTTGCACTGATGATGACCGGGCAGTATTAGAACCTTACGAGTTTTATTCTAGGCCAGCGGTGTGGTGGGTGCCACCGGCCGGCATCCAGGTCAGTGTGTAGTGCAGTCCGCACTACACAGTAAAGCAAACACACCACCGCAGGTGCCGGGTAGTACACTCATACTACCCGACGTCGCTGTGTTTGTTTTAGCAGCCAATGAGAGTCAGACTAACTCTCATTGGCTGCTGCACTCAGGGCCGGGGCCGGGCTGGAGCTCACTCATGAGCTCTGCCTTCCGGTTCCCGCACTGGGTGAATGGAGAGATGTCATAACGTCTCTCAGATAGTGCCGAGCAGGAGGACAGAGGAGCGGACAGCGACGGACGCAGGTGCGGAGATTCCGGCATTATTTTGTCTGTGAGTATTATGTGTAAAAGGCACTACTACTGGGGGCACTATATAAGGGGCACTGTATAAGGAGCACTACTGGGGGCACTGTATATTGGGCACTATATAAGGGGCACTACTGGAGCACTGCATAACAGGCACTGTATAAGGGACACTACAACAGGGGGCATTGCATATGGGGCACTACTGGGAACATTGCATGAGGGGCACTACTACTACTACTAGGGGCACTGCATAATGGGCACTATATAAGGGGCACTACTACTGGGGGTACTAAGATGCAAATGGAATGTAAAGGAATGTTCTCAGAGTGACGAGAAACGGTGTGTCATGTTGGCACGCCACCATTTTCCAGTGAACACGCCCCTTGTGGCATGTGTCCATGCCCACTTTTTTCGGCACACGTACATGGGGGAGCTCCATTTTTCATCTTACCCTGGGCTCCAAATACCCTAGTTATACCACTGATTGTTACATAACACCTTCATCCACTTGCCTCCTCAATTCTTACCTTTTATTTATAAGGCTCCACAAGAGTTCCATAGTACTGTACACAGGGGACACAACAAACAAGAAGTTACAAAAGTACAGACTAATCAAGTCTTCACATAAATCATAGTTACCTAGTCTCCCGAGGGTGTGACATGTTTGTCTACATTCATCATGTCGACATTTATAATTGAGTCTGACTCAGAATCAGCCCGTATATGTGCAGACTTGTCCATCCCCAGTTGAATGTAAAGCATTTTTTTATTTGGTACTGCAGTGTAAAATCACTTTGTATTAGTTCTAAGGGTTTGCATAAATTATTGGATTTCATTGTCTGCGATCAATTGCACACAGTCATTATTATCAACTTTACACTTACACTACTTCCAGAGCACATGCAACTCGGTCCCCTTCATGAGAGTGCGATTGAGACTTTTCGACAGTCATTTTAATCACACTTGGTGACTGCATGCCCACACCACGCCCTAAGTGCACTTTAGCTGCGAGTGCATACCCACTGCAATCGTACTCACACCGGCTTCCCACGCCTGCACACCCATTTCTGTCATGGTTGCAGCCATTCACAGTCTACAGTCACGTTGGAGACTGGTAAAAGTTGCAGATTAAGAAAAGTTGTGCATGCACAATGTATAAAATCACAACTTGAGACAAAGAAAATCACTAATCGCATTTCAGTCTAAAGCTGGGAACACACCAGTACAATTATCGGGCCAATAATTGTATAGGTATGCATGCAGAAGCGTCAGGCGATAAACGGCTTCAAAAAGTTCCTGCAACTGTTGGAACGGGAGGTTGCATCTCATGAGCTGCTTAAAATTTAAGATAGCTGACCTACCAGTCCTATAGAAGACCATACACTGGGCTTGATTCAGAGATGGATGCAGGAGTGATGGGTGTTACAGTTCGTCTTTGGTACTAGTAGTGTATCTGAGAAGGTATATAAATAATGCAGGTGTCGCCCACCTGTGCCTTCTCAGATCTGTTGCACACAGCATCGGATAACCATCGAGAACATTGGCGGACCTCTAAAATGCCAGTGACACTCCTCCACATCGCCGCACCCAGATTGCAGCTTTCCCCGCATTGTGATCGGAACCGTAACAGCATTGGGCACATGTGCACTGCAGCTCCAGCACAGTAACCAAAACATTGGTCAATAGCGTCCAAATCCCCACTTGCGTCCAAGTCTCAATCAGACCCACACTGAGCTAAAAATAGCTCCATGTGTATGGGATGCACACTCAGATAAACGCAATAATGTGATCTGCACAGTGTGCAGGGGTGTATCTAGGGATCCGAGCGCCCCTGGCAAGGTAATGGACTGGCGCCCCCCATCATTTCAGGAAGCGTCCCCAGTAGTAGTCCCCCCTATACAGTGCTCCCAGTAGCAGCCACCCCCCCATAACGTGCCCCCACAATACAGTGCCCCCAGTAGCGGCCATCTCTCCCCCATAATGTGCCCCCATAGCGGCCCCACAATACAGTGCCCCCAGTAGCGGCCATCCCCCCCAATGTGCCCCCAGGAATGGCCCCCACAATACAGTGCCCCCAGTAGCGGCCATCCCCCCTATAACATGCCACCAGTACCGCCCCCAAAATACAGTGCCCCCAGTAGCGGCCATCCCCCCAATGTGCCCCCAGTAGCGGCCCCCACAATACAGTGCCCCCAGTAGCGGCCATCCCCGGCCATACTTACAATGCTAAGGCTCTGTCTATATACACTCAGGTATAATACTTATAATGCTAAGGCTCCGTCTATATACACCCAGGTATTATACTTATAATGCTAAGGCTCTGTCTATATACACCCAGGTATTATACTTACAATGCTAAGGCTATGTCTATATACACTCAGGTATAATACATATAATGCTAAGGCTCTGTCTATATACACCCAGGTATTATACTTACAATGCTAAGGCTATGTCTATATACACTCAGGTATCATACTTAGAATGCTAAGGCTCTGTCTATCTACACCCAGGTATTATACTTATAATGCTAAGGCTCTGTCTATATATACCCAGGTGTTATACTGTATATATAAAGTCTTTTATATCAATCACCAACATATTAATGCATTGTATGCCGGCTTTCATCCAGGAGAAAGTGGTTTCCTTAAACACTAGTAAATCAAAGCTATTCCATACCTATAATAAAAAGTACGGCAGTACACTCTGATGGATAAACATCAGTACAAGTTACAGTGTATTTAGTTTGTGCCCCAGAAACCACTTTGGCTGTTTGTTTCCCCTACTTCTGTGCAGGTTGGCAGACAAAGGGTTAACACACCGAACCCGGGCAGCCTGCGGGTCTGTGACAATGTATTTTCTGGCTGATTGCTTTTGATGGCTCTGCCTGCTCCTTCCTTTTGCCCTTTTCACTTCAGCCCAGTACACAAGTGAATGTTCCCCTCCCCTCCCCGCTTGCTCCTGGCTGCAGTTTATTAATTAAACTGGGAGTAGCTGAGTGCTGCCTATTTGCTGCTGCCTTCATTAGTGCTCAAGGATCCACCCAGAGGCATCAGCTTTAGTTATTAGCAGGGAGACGGCAGCATCCTCCCCAGACCCATCTCCACTTTACAGAGAGGGAGTCATAGAGGATCTCCTCAATGTCATTGTTACCTCGGCACTCCCTGCAGACAGTTTCATATTCACAAAGTCCAATAACACAGAACAATATAGGGGAGGACTCTTCCATCTTACAATCACCTATCCTAACGGGAAGGACACTATTCTCGTGTAGTCCGGCCGTTAGGGGGTTAATGTGACATTCTGTTCTGTTCCTGAGATTCTGGGAGAATGTGAGTGATGGGGGAATGAGCGCTTATCCTCCTCTGCAGCAACTTTTACTTGTGTGGATTTCATTGTCTCTGATCATTGCGAGCTGTGGACTTCAAGGAGGTGGTTTTTTGTTTTTACAGTATTTCTTCAGATGAATTTCCCCAAATCAGATAGGCAGGTGCACACAGCATTATCAATGACCCTATATCCATATTCTGCATGCTGAGCACACTCCAGATTGCGGGCTGAGATGAGATAGACACCTCCAGGACTGCGCTGTGATCTGCCCATCACACCTACAGACACCCCCTGTTTTAGCACTGGGCGCCCCCTCCCATAGCTGGGGAAGGGACCGGACAGTCACTATGGGTCAGTCTGGCTGAGGAATTACAAGCACCAAAAAAAAAAAACCACTGGAGATTTGCTGAGTCTCCTGCCAGACACGCCCTGGAGACAGGAGAAGGGCATTATTGCAGAGAAACAACTTTCTACCTCCAGCAGTGAGTGAGCCCACTGGCAGCACCATGGCATGGCTCAGCTGGGCATTACACCTCCTTTGCCTGGCTCAAGGTAAGTGGTGGCTTGACTCTATGGCAGATGTCTGAGATACCCCCTCCTAAAGATTATTACACCGAAACAGCATGTTCCTCTGTCTTCCTCTATCCTTTTGTAGTGATAACCATTTTACTATTACAGTAGTTTGTGGATTCACTGTATACCCAACCCTGCAATGTTACAGCAACGAGTAAACACTGCAAGGAGTTGAGATGGTCTGCAGTCTGCAGACTATCTATATTTAACTTTTTTTTTTTTTTTTAATAAAAACTAAATCATATATGTAGAGATTAGTGGTAAATCGATGTTGCTCCCATAGGTCAGCAGTTCCCCCTGCAACCTCCTTTATAGTTACAGTAAATGGGGTAGGTTGTTATAGAGTGCATATAGACAGATATAAAACAAGGACAATTATTTTCAGTTTCCAAAGTTTTTAATACTGCAGTTTGGAGGTAGCCCTGTAAGCTATACAGGTGTACATGATGTTACAATACCGGGGTATACAGGTTAGTACTGACTTACTAATGTGCATGTAGGTAAAGTGACCAGCGTGGAAGCAGGTGAGCTGCTGGGTGAGAGTTGTGATAAAGATCCGAGCAGCTGCCATTCTCTCTGTAAGGTAAACAGAGTCTTGCTGTATAATCCTTATCTCCATATGTCAGTGTTTGCTCATACGGTACAGCACAGGGGATGCAAATCACAGCTCTGTAATACCAACTTCCCAAAGTGAGGGCACTGCCTGCTGCAACTTTGTCACATGAATGGCAAGGCCAGAGCAGGGTACACTTGTGGTGGCCTTATTATCTTCACATGTTGCATTTTTCTATATCGTCCTCCTTGGTTTTTTGTTTGTTTCAAATGTTGTATCTTGTTTGCCTCTATCTCCTGAAAACACAACAACTTTTATGTTAATGATTTTGATGGTTTTGATTCCAGTATATACTAGATGAAAGCAACTTGGCATTGTGACTCATTAACAAGTGCTGTTAAAAATGACTAACCGTAGGGAATGGCACAATTTGTGCACAAAAGTCACAGCAGTAAACTTAATGCACTTTTCTATTCATGATCCCAATACTATACAGTTTCATATAAGTGATTATTTGCTGGGAATGGTAACCTAAAATGCAGTTCTCTTTTCCTAGCATAAAAGTGTGTAGGCTAAGCAGTGTTTAGTGAATGTGGGAATTGTGTGTAAAGTGACTGAAGATCAGTCCAATCTTGATTTTTCTCGGTCGACTTTCATTTTACCGTGTCATTAGTCATTTTATGGGCTTAAATTAATTTTATGTTCCTGGAAAGAGATTTCTGTCCTCTTCCTGTTGCAAATGTATATTGCACTAGTGATTTCATTATAGAGGTGCTTTAATGTTCTGCAGTCAATTTAGACAGAGTAATTTGTATCAGGCCATTGCCACATGAGCAGTTGTGTAAGTACACACTATTCTCTAATACCATACAAATATTGTGATTAGTGGGCAAAGAATCGTAACAATCTGTAGCCATTTAGGGGGGTATTTATCAAAGACTGGCGAGAGAGAAAATGGTGAGAGATAAAGCACCAATCACTTACCAATGTAAGTTCTAACTTAGATATCTGTCCAATCTGGCTGATTGGAATGAAAACCTGGTAATGTATGGGAGTAAATGACAGTTGATCATAGGGGCATATATATCAAAGCTTGATGTGAGATATATTTCACAAATTTATATTACCAACCAATCGGCTCCAAACTATAATTTCTTAAACACAGCCTGCAAAATGTAAGTTAGAAGCTGATTGGTTGGTGATATATATCGCACATCAAGCTTTGATACATATGCCCCATAGTTTGTCAGTATTGGCATAAAAAGTGTAAACTTATATGAAATATACAGTATAATTGTGCTGTACATAGGATTCTAGCTTCTTTAAACAAACATTTCTGCAAATTCACAATATTCATGAATGTATAGATTTATCTACCCACAAACATAATTATTGTATACATTTTAATTAAAAAATATATTCAGCTTCTAACTTGTGCACAGCATTATCTAAATTGAACACCAGATATGTTGATTATGCCCAGAGAAGTTACATAATTCTGACTAATCAATCTGCTCACACGCTGAAATATACGTAGTTGTATCAAGTACTAGTCAGTCAAAATAAACTAGACTAGTCTTATTTAGTAACTATCTTGGAGATTAGTTCTTGTGTGCCACACAGGTTAGTGCTAATGGTGAGATGATTGCATGTAAGAAAAAATAATTGCAGTAGTGGGCACCTGTTATTCAAGGGTTAAATGAATGTTCTGCTCCAGGTAATTTACTTAAACAATGGTATTGCTTGTTCTGTCCCTATATATTCTACTGTGTGAGGTGAATACCTTTTGTAAGTTATAGTATGTTGAAATTATAGTGCTAGCCACTATATTACAGATATATAATTGCTTTTTATTTGATTTTGTTTATACTTTTTTCCCCATTGATTATTATATCAAGAACTGACTATATGTGTACATTTATATCATGTAACTCTAATGCATGTAAAAAAAAAATATATATATATATATATATATATATATATATATAATACATAATGTGTGTAAACACTTTATTACATGTCACACATACTCCAACTGGTACACCAGTGGCGTAGGAGTATGCTGCTTTTGGTGAAAATGGTTTATATAATTTTGATTTGTTTATTCTTTTTATTCGTATTCCATATTAGCTATCCTGATATGTAATAAATTATCATGATTTTTATTAGAATTTCATAGTTTTGCTTATATATTTGTTTTATTGCATAAGATCATCTATTTTATAATTCCTTAAGCTGGCCATCCACTATACAATTTTCTGTAACATATCTGTCCAATCTGGCTGGTTGGAATGATAACCTGGTAATGTATGGGAGCAAATGACAGTCAATCATATGGTTTTAAACACTGAAAAAAGGAAAATTTGTGTGTTAACCAATTTGTCTGAACAAACATTTTTGGCTATTTTCCAGTGTTTATGAGCAAATGGACGATTGTCATTTGCTCCCATACATTACCAGGTTTTCATTCCAACCAGCCAGATTGGACAGATATCTGACAGATAATTGTATAGTGGATGCCCATCTTAAGTCTTTAAAGTGTGCTATTCCATTAACATAGGAGCAAACCCCTGCCGAGACCCCCTATTTCACATGGGCAGCTATTGGTTGGTATCAGAATGCACATTGTTCTGTTTCAGTATCCTGGATGGGTGTCATATAATGCAAATGAGTAGTACAGTCTGATCATATGGTAGTGTACATTTAAGTCTTTATCATCATTAAAAGCTCTATATATGTAGTATTGTATGCCCAATATTTCACTTTCCTGGGATTATTTTGCTAGTGTTATCCATGTGTTTTAGTTCTTTCAAGCTGTTTAATATTAGCTTGAGTTTACTAAATGTAGCAAAGTCATTGTGTTCTGCAATGAAAAGTTTAATTTAATTTGCTCTGGCTGTATTATTCATGCTAAACTCAGTTTGCTGGAGGTCTGGAGCTAATCCCATTATATCCATTTTTCCAAAGCGCATTTTGGTAATTGTTATTTTCACTGCATTTCTATAGAAACAATGGTGTCCACTTGCCAACATATAAATTAGCTATAATAAGCATGGGTACGGCTGTATGCCACAGAAGAATGATTGGTATTTAACAGGCAAGGGCAGTTTAAGTGGTAGGCGGAAGTATGTGTTCTAGTAATGTGGAGTGCAAGTGGCTCAGTGGTTAAGTGATCTGACTTTAAAACAGTGAAAGACCTAAATAAATCAAACCTTGGGTTGAACCCCTCCATAGACCCCTGTTGGTAATTACCTCTTCTTCCCAGACACAGACTTGGATTGAATAGGAAGATAAATTCTATATCTAATGTAAAAATAAATATAGATATTTTCATTTAAACGCATTTCTGAAATCGCTGTTGTGCAGGGCTCCACTGAGAATAGATGGCTCAGTGTATAAACAGATTTTTACATTGTTGCCAGTGTGTATATTTCTTTTGCTGTATTTGATAAATGTTTACAATCAATTGTGATTATAAATATGAGTACAGCCTTTTAGTAATTCTTCTAACTACTGCTTTGAATTCTTCCATTATTTTTGCTTTAAGTCCCTGTTGTTTATCTGCATATTTTTAATGTGAATAGGTTATAAGATTGTGTATGGTGCAGTTATTCTAAAGATGGGATTTCTGCGTGGAAGCTGTTTTAG